>JAWWMU010000054.1:904260-917222 GCA_035048155.1 Cinnycerthia olivascens | reverse complement strand
TTAATGGGACTGCTACCAACACCCTGACCCACAGGGTGTCAGGTTGTATTCTGACTCTGTCAGTGGGTTTGTTTTTTTTGTAATACTGCATGATTGTTGTTTTTATTTTTTAATTTTAGTTCTCCTAATAAAGAACTGTTATTCCTATCCCCATATCTTTACCTGAGAGCCCCTTAATTTGAAAATTATAATAATTGGGAGGGAGGGGTTTTACATTCTCCATTCCAAGGGAAGCTCCTGCCTTCCTTAGCAGACACCTGTCATTCAAACCAAGACAGGAAGCCCTTGGGTAACACCAGTTCTGAGCATCGCTTGCCTCTCTCTTGTACACTTGAAACTTGAGAGGTGGCAATCACAGAGATGAAATTCAACTTGTGATTTTTATTTACTTGGACCTGCTGTTCAATCTTAAATTTTCATATTTACTAGACAGAACATTCCTATTGAAATATGTATATATTTATTAGTCTGAAAAGCTGAGTTGATTTCAACCCTTTTTTGTTGCTGTTCCATGATGTTTGAAGGGTTGTGTGCAAAGAAAGAGGGTTCAGTTTGCCTTGGTTTAGAGGAGAATTATGCCAGTCACAGAGTGGGATTTTAAAGGGTTTTAAAGTACACACAGATGCATGTCTTTGCTGATAGGATCTGTCAGATGGTATGAATGAACATAAATTAACCTATTCCTGCTTGTTAGACATGGCAGTGGAGGATAAAACCTTGAGCTTAATAAAGAGAAAGCACAAGCATCTGTCAGCCTATGTGGAGATGGAAGCAGATAACCTGGAGGTTTAACTGCACTTTCAGTTAATCTGTATGAAATTCAGCTCAGTTTCATCTATATGTTTGCTACAGATCCTGTTCACTCTCCTTGCCCAATTCATTACCACAGTATGACAGTTCCTGTAGTCAGGATATTGCCATTTACTTTCAACCAGGTTAATTTTTAGCCTGATCAGTCTGATCATACAGACAAATTGTCAGTTCTCTGTTCACAGTTTGTCTATTCTTCCCCTCCACCAAGTTTAAAGCAAACAACCAAACCAATCAAAATAATAAAAAAAGAAATATTAAATAGGAACCATCCGTAATTTGGATGTAGTTGGATAACCCTAAAATTCTTGGCCATTGTGTGATTTTGATTTGAATTTCATCTCATTGTTAATGCCAGGCTGGATGGGGCTCTGAACAACTTGGTTTAGTGGGAGGTGTCCCACTAAACCATGGCAGGGGGATTGAAACTAAAGTACCTTTAAGCTCCCTTCCAACCCAAACCATTCTGAGATTCTATGTCCTGAAAACCTGGAGGATTTGCATGTGGAACATTCCAGTACAGCTCAATAGCGATGTGTTCAATCCCATCCTCAACAGATATCAAGTTAAATCAGTCAGTAATTCTCAGCATTTATCACTTGATGATGTCTCTTACCACAAAGACTTTGTTCTGCTTTTGCTCTGATCTCTGGTAGCCATCTATGCTACTATAAAATGTTACATTTGTGGCTTTACAGGTTTGTTAGGGACAGACCAGGCTTAAGGCTGTGGGAAGGTGTGGAATGGCAGAATACAACCTCACAGGTCTCAGTTCCAGGTGACACTGTGCTCTCTGATGGAGCTCCAGTGGGCACTGCCAAACTGGGCAGGGGCAAGCAGGGTCAGATTCTGGGTGAAGATGAAGTATCCCCTTAAGTTGATGAGAAAGCCATCACCTTTCTAAACTTTTTTCAGTTCTCCAAAAGGCTCAGAATAGGGCCAAAAAGCCAGATTTGTCTTAGAATGTAAATCCACTAATCTTGCAATTCTTATTACCGTATTTTCCTACCTTTTTCAAGTTAGAGGCTTCCCAGTGGAGATACTGAGCTGTTAAATGCTTCTTAGATGAGTGAGCAGGAAGGCTCAATCTGCATGTGTATTTTATATTTGAATCCACAGCTCTGATGTCCTTTTACATGCCTTCAGGACTGAGACACTACCTGTAAACTGTTAGATGAAATCCTCAGTCTTTGGTGAGCACATAGTTCTGATGTTTGCATCCTTCAAACTCATTTCACCTCATCCAGTTTTCTCTGAAGTCCATGTCTTCAGACAAAACTGCTGAATGTCACCATCCTGCTGCACAAGCCAAAAAATCCATGTCTGACATTGATACTCATTGTTTTATTCTGATGCTCCCACTTTAATCTGCAAAATTCCCATTATACTGGCATATTTAGCTGAGAAAGTGATAAAGGCTCTTCCATGGATGTCCCTACTTAAGCATAGTGCTGAAATCCGCTTAAGAGAAATACTAAGTGATCTGAATCATAAAACTGGTATCTTCTACTGCATTGTTTTTTACTTTTATGCTCTACTCTATTCCAGATGAACAGCTGATAAAGTAAATTTGTCACAGGTTTATGAGACTATTGTTCTTTTATCATGGAGTAAAAAAAGGAATATTCTCAGGTTCCAAAAACACTCTTGTCTCTGGAAGTTTCATCTTGACTAGGATTGTCCTATTGGAAAAATTCAGGAAACTATTCCACGGATGTTGCACACTGGTTTAAACAGGAGTATTCTAATTATACAACTTAAAATTACTTTCAAACAATCTTTCCTCCATGCCTCTCTTTTGCTAGACCTTAGAAGGCTGTGGTTCCACCCAGCTTCTCTGGAGGGAAAGGTGGCAAGTCTTGTGAATTCATCTCCCTTTCTTCTGTAGAATATTATTTTTTTTTTAAGTTTTTTTAAAGACTTCCAGCACAAAAATCTATGTGAGAGAACAGGAAAACAGACAAACATCACTTTTGCTGCTTGTAATTTGCATCATTTTTTGGGTAGTTATTTGGAAGAAACCTGGCCTAACCAAATTAATCCTAAGGCCCCTTGACTGAAGAATGTCCTGAATGCCATTGTTTCCAAGGTGTGAATTCTACACCATACAACAAATGGGCAGCTCTGAGCTGGAGTCTCTGGCTCATGCAAGGTGTCCTGCTTTGGCTGTGATCAGCAGAACAGCTCCCAGCACCCAGTGTCATCCATTCATGTCTTTTGTTTCATCCCATATTGTTCACCTCTTAAAATTCTTTGCTACCCTGAGCTTTACCCTCCTGCTTCTGTGTCTCTCTTTTTAAATCAGCTGTGAATTTCTCAGCTGATTGAACTCTTGCTGGGAGATAACTGCACATTGTTTTTATGATCAGCAAGGTGTCTCATCTACCAACTTGTCTTACCAGAAAAAATCTGCAAAATATTCATGGTAGATTTAGCTCAAGCCATAGACTGGGCTTGAGGATAAAAAACATAATGAAAAGAGGGAACTTCTCTCTGTCTGTTGTCCCTGGACTGTAAATGATGCCAGACAGCTCTGCTGAATGAAAGCATGGCTTCAGAGCTTCCAGTAGCCATGAGCATTTCTGCCTTTACAAATTGCAACCATGAAATTCTTCACATACGGAGTCAAATGTCTCTGTCCTCTCACAACCTGAGTCGGCTTTGTCAGCTGGCATCCTCTTGTGCAGGCCTGAGGAAGCAGAGTGTTTCTCTGTATCTGAACTGATAATTTTCTGTGGCTATTTTTAGGGACCTGAGGGTGGACTTTTGTTTTTTTCCATTTCTTTCGCAAATGAAATTTCAGAGTGCCTCACTGAGTTGTTTTATTCCTTATGTCTCTTCAGTTATCATTACTCCAGGATGATTCACACTGCTTTCTAAATGCATATGTTTGGATGCTTATTGTGGGGAGCTTAGCAACTGCATCACACTGAAAGCCCAGCCTGGCTGAGGCACGGCTGATGCTTAACCTTTACTTCTCTTTACAGGAAAAAGGTCACTGCTGTGAGCTCATGACTGAGCAATGTTCTGAAATGTTTGATCATCCTGCTTTACACCTCTGCCTTTTTCCTCCCACAGTCTTCTCCTCTCCTGGCCACAGTGACTTTTATTTTTTTTACTCTTACCTGTTATCCTTCAAATGAGATTTTGCACTCTGACAGTGGTAGACGGAGACACCACAGGTGCATCCATGGAACCCTAACTCTTGGATACTAGTTCTTCATTTTAGTTATGTAACAAGAAGTCACAGGCCAGACTTTGTCATTCCTCAAATTGCTTTGTTATTTTTTATTGAATTTTCAATGAGTAAACTGAATGGACAGTCTTCAAAACTCAACTCTCAAGCCTTGCCTAAAAGTCACATTGACAAAGTCTTGACCTAGATTCAATGTATTCTAGTAGACTTCAGTTATATCCTTTATTCATAACATTAGTTTCAGTTTTCTTCTTAAACCTGCAAGTTAAAATAATTTCAGATAGATTATTTTATTTCTGGTGACTGACTGATGATGACTTCTAGAAAATTTTTAAAAAATAAAAAGGAAGGAAAGGAAGAATTTAGCTTTTTAAAATTATTTCTGCCAATACTGTATGCTTGTCAGCCTGCTCAAAAGTAAATAGTAAAACAGAATAGAAAACCACTTGTTAGATTTTAAGCACAAGCAAAATCATAGACAGACAAACTGCAAAAAGTTTCTTGTTTTTAAGAAAAAATGGTCTTTTAGAGAACAATTTATACCACAGTTTATATAGAGGTAGAATAAAAGCTGTGTAATGGACGAAATGGGGAAGGTAGGCTCTGTTAAATGGGCATCAATGGAAACAGAGGCCCCATGTTTCCCTTGAGTTGCATGGGAAACTTGAGAAAGTGCTTCAATGAAAGCTTCACACACTATGTGCTTAGAAACTGAATTTACAGCATGTATTCTTCAAGCAATTATATTCAGACATTTTCTATAGCAAAGCCTGGAGACTTTTGGGGCAGAATGCTCTTTAAGCCATCGAGGTGCTGGTGCTGGACCTGCCCTGGGTGGCTTCTTGGCTGATGCCAGAGCTCCCATCTGCTCTCATTCTCACCACACAGGAAGCTGCTGTGTCGTTCATCTTTCCATCTTTATCTTTCAACATCTATACACCTTTATCATCTACTTTAGATTACTGGGTTGTAAGATCAGTGTGTTAGGTTTATCCTCTTTGCCCATTAGCAGCTTGGAGGGGTATGAAACAC
Organism: Cinnycerthia olivascens; assembly: GCA_035048155.1. Classification (NCBI taxonomy): domain Eukaryota; kingdom Metazoa; phylum Chordata; class Aves; order Passeriformes; family Certhiidae; genus Cinnycerthia; species Cinnycerthia olivascens. The sequence goes on along the minus strand of JAWWMU010000054.1, from coordinate 912,184 downwards.
TCAACAGTAATAACAAGCCCACCCTGTGTGCACTTGAAGCTGAGCTTGCTGCAGGTCAGGCTCTACCAGCCTGCACGGAGCAGTCTCAGTCCCTCAACCACTTGTGAGAACATGAATCCCAAAAATAAAAGCCTTCCTTTTGAACTCTTTGCTTTCCTAACCTGCTGGGGTAAAAATTCAAGGCTCCACATCTGCAAGCCCAAAGCTCTGCACTGAGCCTGGGAGATTTGTTTCTCTTACCCAGTCCCTCAAAGCACCCACCTCAACAGGTGAAAATTCCCTACATGGAAGATCTTTCACTTTGCTGAAAGCACAAATAGAAAAACTTGTGGCTAGCTGAAGGAGAGTAATGACTTTTGGAAGATGTTACCTGGATAAGTACAAGTATTAACATCAAATTTACTGAATTATGTGCGATAACATGTCTTCATTTATAAAAGACAAAGGTGTCTTCATAACTTACTGTAAACACAGGAGAGTAAATATAATATAGACACTAGATATTAAAACAATGAATGTGTTTATGATGAAATACAAATTATCGTGGATACCAAGAAGTATATTTTTATTTATTTTCTGAACAGACCACTGTGAATGACAGCAAGTAAAATTTAAGTAGTAAAATCAGCTACGGTATATTAAGAATATTTCGTAGTCTTGTCTTCTGCTTCAAAATGGAATTGCTGATCTTTTTCCTAATGAAAGTGGAAATCACAGCCCTGCTGTTCTTGCTTTTAATTGCAGACTGAAAGTTAGGCAGTGTTCTGAACTAAATTTTTCTGATGAAGGTGAATCCTTGCAATTAATGGTATTAAATTCACTTTTAAAATGAATCTAGGAAAATAAATCTGCCATTTTGCATATGGTACCACTTGTGATTGTTCAGCATGAATGCTGCCCTCACATGTTTCAATATAGTTAATTAAAGTCTTAGTATACTAAAATCAAATGCCGAACTCATTATATACTTACACTAATTATATTTAGTATAATATACTAAACTCAATGAAATTGGCTGGATTAAAATAATGAGACTTTTGCACATAAAAAATCCTGTTTTTTTTTCTTCCCTCCATTTTAAGATTTCTGATCTTGAGCTCACTTTGTAGAAAATAAAGGCCAAACTTCAATGAAATATGAGTATGTTTTCTAAGTTTGATGGGAAACAAGTTTTGGTTTTGGCTTTTGGGGGTTTTTAGCTTCTGAATGAGGCAGACAGGCTGCAGGCTCCACTTCCCAGTCCAGGTGTCTTGATGGATGGGTTACCCGCTGCACAGGAATAAACTACTGCCTCTCTGCTTGCTGTCTCCCTCCTTCATCCTTTCCACTATTACTTGTTTTGTTCTATCCCTAATCACATGTTTCTGCAAACTATTCTTCCTACATGTATTGGGTGTCACAAGATTATTTGCTTTAAGGTCATGAGACTTCAAGTTCTGCTTTTTTTCCTGTTTTTAATGGCCCTCAGAATTCACCCTATTAAGTTGAACTCTGCTGAGAAAAATAGAAGGGTTCAGTATTGGTCAGACCTCAAATCTCAATTGAAGCTGGTGATGAAATGCAGCATTAAAAAACAATTGCTCCAGTGAGGCACTAGAACACCAGTGCTTGCAACCCCACCCTGTTCCATCCCAGTAGGATTTGAGATATGACTGGTTCTTCTGATCTGAACCATTGATTTGAGTGGAATTGTTGTTTTAATTGGATTAGAGGATGGAGCTGAAGGCTTGTGCTTTCAGCACTGTGTTAACCAAACTGATAGCTGAACTGGTTCTTGTGCTGAACTGTGGCAACTAAGTCTGACTGATGTGCTAAATTTATGTCCTGGAACGAGAAGATAAACCATCATGATCATGGTAAGACCCCAACGACACTTTTGCTGTTTTGGATAATATTTGTTTTTTATTAACTCACGTAATAGTCTTATAAGGAGGAGTTAGCCAATACAACTGAAAATAGCAAAAATTTTAGCACCAGACAGTGATTTCTGAGAACACCCCCACGCTTCCTGTGCCTCCATTGGCTCTGGAGTTAGATGTCAGTCTTGTCAGTCCCCTTGGCCCTGCTGCCAGCTCCAGAGCATCTGCTCACCAAGGGAACTGAGCTGCTGCTGTGGCTTCTGCAGCACTGTGCTGTGTGGGCTATCCCAGGCCACTTAACTGTGGCCTTATTTAAAACTCCAGTGGAATTCCAAAGCTTGAGTTGGCGGTTTTACTCAGGATTTTTTAATTAGTAAAAGAACAATACCTCTCCTTTCTTCTATAAATCCATTTGTGCAGCTCTGTTTCTGTAAGTGGATGTAAGCTGCTCTGTGTTGCTCACAGGCAGGGTCTGTTAAGGGCTTGAAAGGAAGTGGGAAGTTTCCAAGACAGTGCCTCCACATGGGTTTGAAATTACATCTTTCAATCTTTGAATTAATTTTCTGATTTTGCCTTTTAATTTTCTAACACTAATATTTCCAAAGTGTGTGAATAAGCTATCCTGCAGCAGGCTATAAAAAATTTAATAATGGAAATATGGATGCATTCTATTCTACTGAAAAGATGCTTCAGGGTCTCCAATGGCAAATCTCATTACCTGTAATTTGTCAGTATAAATCATGACACACCTATTGATGCTGTAGAGTGAATAAGTGTATTCATAAAATGTTACAGGGGGTGTTAAAAACTACACCAAACATGACAACAGCCCTTGCCCCCTATGCAGTGCTTCATGAGACCCTGGTGGTGGATGGCCCCAGACATTAACCCCATTACTCAGAAAGCAGCTATTGATTAGATTTTACTGTGTTTGTTACTGAAGGGCTCTGACATCAACTCAAGTTTCCTTGAATGGCATTTGCTAAGTCCCTCTGTTTAGAGTTCGGGACCACACACGGTTTGGTTGTTTGGGCTTTTTTTAAATTGAGATCACTGCTAATAAAATCCAGTCCTTGTTAAATAAAATTTGTCCTTGCTAAAATTTATTATCCTGTCTTTCCTTCATTTTGTTCTCTTATCTTGTATGTTTGAGTTCCTCACTTCCAATACTTAAAAGTTTAGACTTCAGTGTGAACAGTTCTGTTTATCTTCCAAATAGAATTAGTAACCAGATATATCAACAAGATAAACTTGTCTCAGAGGGGGAAAAAAATCTCCCACTTTCTTAACCATCCAGGGAAGTAGTCGCTGGATCCTACATATATTCTGGATGAGATCTTATCCCAAAATGTTTTTGTACTACCCTGATGCTCCAAGAGCTCATTTAAAGCAAACATGCCATCCAGGAAACAACGGGAGAGCACTGTATTCTTGCCAAGCCTCAAATATTTGCTCTGAGACAGCCCTCATCAGCTGCTTGCACAGGCTGCAGAGGGGCCAGGCACCAAAATGCTGCCTTTCAGTCTTGGCAACCAGATTAAGGGACTGTCATGCATTTTTCAGACATGGCCACAAATATTTATTTTCCTGCTAGGGCAGTGGCTTGAGTGAAAATTTGTTCTGAATTCTTTAATACCTCCTTTTTTTTACCTTTTACATTTAGATGATTTTCAAGGAAGTATAAAATAAAAAGATGGCTTGAAATGTGCCAGAGTTGAGCAAGTGCAATAAATCTGGTGGAGTAAGGATTAGCACCCCGAGGCATACAGCTGCTCCACAACCCCTGTGTGGGAGAGGAGATGCTGGGCACAAATCTCCCTGAAAGGGAGTGGAAATCTCTCTTCTACCATGGCATCCATCCTCCAGAGCACCCCAGCATAAACCATGAAAGGGCTCCTCATTCCTGGCATATCTGGCAAATGTTGAGGTCAGCTCTCAGTGAGAATGTCCCTGCTCTGAGCTAAGCAATTTCTGTGTGGGGGTGGTGTTTTTGTTAGCAGCAGCACAGCAAGCACAAACAGAGGTTTCGTGGAAATTTGATGATCCTGATAAAATTATTCAGTCCAGAAGATAAACAGCAGCACATTTGGGCTTGTTTAATCCACCATTTTCTTTTCTTTTGACTATTAAAAATATGACTTGAAAGAAAAGAAACCTCCACAAAACGTTACAACAGATCTTGCAGCCTAACAATGTATTTTGATCAAAAAGTGGAAAATTTTGATTAAAAAATGCCACATGATACTCTGAGAGGTAGAGGCAGCTCATGACCATGCTTTGTCTAAGGGTTGAACCCTCTCCACCATGGTTACAGATCCTGGCATCTTACTCTTCTGCACCAGAAGAGGTCTGAATCTGCAGCACCAGAAACATGGGTGGCCTGTACTGCCAATCCCACAAAGCATCGCACCAACATTTCTGAACTCTAAGAGTATGTAGCCTGTTACTTGATTTTAAATTTAATGGAAAGCAGTCACTTTTTAAAGAGAAATATTTTATTTCAAGAGCAGATTTTATATTAATTTTGATAGGTAGGTTTTGGATGGGCAACAGTTTTAATTACCCATAGACACTGAACCGCTAGTAGAGCTTTGTAGGAGTGAAGATACTGATGTTGCAATTCAGGTTATGCTCCAATGTTGGTAATCACAAATTAAGTATCAACACTCCTTTGCTATCTTATCTTTGAAGATTCTTTTGCAGCTTGTTTCACTGGGTGTGTGCTGGTGAAGAGGACAGTACCATGCCTCTTAGCAAAAGAAGTTTGTTCTCTGGCAAAATAATTATTCAACAAAACATATTTTGAATGTAAAACACTTACATAATAATCAGGTTTTGCTTTATTTTGGAATATTAAAATTTTCTTGGACTGAGATAAAGTGATCAATCTAGATGTAAGAATTTCATTTAACCTGCTAGCTAAACAGAGAAAATATCAAGTGCCAAATCCAGTTTGGACCTGCAGCTCTGCAGAGCCTCTATCCTGAAGCTGTATTTCAAAGTAGATTTTAGCTGAGAGATGGTGGGCTTTTTTTTATGAAGTTGATGTTTCAGGCTATTTCTTTTTGCTGAAAGACTGTCAAGGTGAAATTCTACAGTAATAAGCAAATTAATCAAATCTAATTTTTTTTTCTGCTGTGAAATTTACTGATTGATTCATCTTTCCTTTTAGTCCCAAGACACATGAGGTAAATTGGAGGAGGCAGTAACTCTATTAACAAATAAAAGATATAGGGGATGGTCCCTTTAAGTAAAGGATGGTTTACTACCTTAATAACAGCCCATGGTGTGATGCTTCTGCCCTTGAGCACTCTTTTCCTTCTTTGATGTCTTCTATCTATTTATAAAGTGCTCTGAGATTACAAGGATGAAGCACTCCATATCAAGTACAAGGTCGTTGTCTGTCTGCATTAAAAGAAGGCAAGACAATTTATATTTTAAAAAGAGGTGGAAAGAATTTGGCAAAGAAATCAACTTGCCACGTTTTGTTATAAGATCGGAGAGAAATTGATAAAGCTGACACACTTTTCCATTACAGCCTAAATTACACACATAGCTTCAGAAAGATTCATCTGGTTTTCTACTCAAAGCAAAAGAACCCGAAAAAATAGAAACTAAATCTTAACAATAAAAAAAATTGCTGAAAGTTGAAATGGATGCAGAATTGTGGGTTCTGGGCTGTAATTACAGTCTAATTCAGGCAAACTGCAATTATACATAAATAATAAGTTGAAGTTACACTGCCCTGTGGAGATAGAGTACTGAAACCAAACTCTGCTTTAAGGGAAACTTGCTATGCCAAGGTGGAATAAAACATGCTGAAACAACCATAAAAAATGCTTGGTTTGTGCAGCAGACTTTATTTTATTAAACATGATGAAAGTGATACACCTACAAATATCTAAAATAATGGTTCTTCTGGCTAGTATAATGGATTTTTAGTTTTAAGGAGCAAATCAAAACACAGAAGACAACTCCGGGATCTATTCAACACCATGTGACTTTTTGATGTTGTTTCCAAGGTACGTGAATCCACACATGCAGGTGACCAGGGTGACCACCAAACCACAGCTGAAATGCAAGGAGTAGATTTATTTCATTGCCTTATTAACAATGTTGGGTGGCAGAGACATGTGGGGACATGGGCTCCATCAGACTCTGTTCATCCTAGCAACGTGTGTGTGTGAGCCCCTGCCTGCCCCACTGTACCAAAAGGCTTCATGAATGTGCAGTTTATCACAAGGCTGTGCTTTTATGATCTCTGAGCTTTTGATTTCTCTCTCTCTCTCTCTATCAGGAGGCCCAAGTGTGTCTGTGAGAGTGTGTTATCTTTATACAGTAATTTTACTTCTAAAAATAGGCATAATAACTGGGGTTTCCCCATTCTAGTATTTTTAGCATTCTCAGCTATAAGGTCACTTGAGTGAATTAACTTCTTTGATATCCTTGTGCTTTCAACCCTTTCCTCCCAATACAAGGTTTTGTTCTATATCTCTAGGTTAGACCTATCACGTCTATGGCTCGTCTTTGACTGAGGAAAGCTCTGGGGTTTAGGAATCCTACAAGGGCTGGCAGAAGTCTTGACTTGGCTGAGTTTATACGATCAGGCTTTAACCCCTGCTCTGTGTCACTGAGGTTGGCAGGCTGGATGCTCTGCACTGGGTGCAGCAAGTCCCCAGGGAGGGCCTCATGCTGAAGATCATCCCATGCTGGATTCCATCTGCCAAGAGGTCCATGAAGCTCATCCTTCTCAGTTCAGTGTATCCATTTGGGGCAGACCAACTTCAAAAGGGCTTCAAGCACATTGAACTAAACAGCCCCAATTCAGGGAAGCTGCCAAGCCCATCCTTCCTTGCCCTGCTGAATTACAAGTGAGTTCAGCTGTCATGTTCATTTGTACACAGAGGCCAATGAGACTGTCACACTGCCTGCTGTGCTGGTTTAGAAAGAGAAGATTAAAAATGACACTCTTTTTTCTTGTGTCACACAGATAAGAGGTTTTCCAGATCCTTTATTCTTAGGAGTTTGTGAGCTGTTTGAGATTGGCTATTACGAACAAATCCAGTTACCTGATTATCTGCTAAAAACCACCCTAATAAATACCAAAGGTTTTGAAAAATATAACCCCAGTCCCAAGCCCTTGTGTTGTCTCTCTTTGTATTTGAATTTAGCCATCAGTCCTCTGGCTGACATATATATTGCATCAAGTAGCAGAAATGAGTGAATTATTGGACATGGTGTTAATTTATTCTTGCCTAACTCTGGGCCCTGTGCGAGGGCAGCTATTTCTCTGTACATAGCAGATATTTGATATGGTGTGTGTCCTGCTATTGGGATTCTGTAAAGCTTCTGAGAATTAACAAAGAAAGAATGTAGAAATATACTGCCTGAAATGCCAAACAAAAAAGTGAAATAAAAAGAAGTATTTAGGAAAAATGGACACATTAGTATCTAATCTAATTAGACCAGATAATGTAAGTTCCATTTCATGATTCCACTATCAGTTTTTTATGTGACCTTGCGCAAATCATTTAACTTCTCTCTTGCTATTTCTCTTCTGTAAAACTTAAATCAGGCTTTATCAAAGGAAGGGGAAAGGAATAAGCCTTATTTCAGCACAGAGATCATCTCATGTGGACAATGGAAATACAAAGCAATTTCTTTTAAGAAAATAATTTATAATACATATTTCTCGTGATCTAGTCATACAATATGCAGTGCTTAAATTTTCCCTCTTTTGTGTTGTAGATTTTGTATCTGACTAAAATAGATTGTACTGAAAACTAACTACCCACACCTCCCCAAAGCCATTCACTCAAATGAAAGCAGAGATTTGACCTCTTGAAGCATAAAACCTAAGCATTCTACTCAATTTCTTCCCCCATTAAATTGATAGTTTTTCCTTGAAGAATTACCTTTGTCAAAACATTCATTTGTTGTAAATCTTCAGAAGCTGCGGCAGAAATTGGATCAGAACAGTGTCTCACGCATTTCAACAGCAGCTATAAAAATATTGAGAAGATTAAGGTATATCTCTTGCCACCAGTAGACTTTTGCTAGACCTC
>JAWWMU010000054.1:885015-899235 GCA_035048155.1 Cinnycerthia olivascens | reverse complement strand
CTTTCTTTCTTTCTTTCTTTCTTTCTTTCTTTCTTTCTTTCTTTCTTTCTTTCTTTCTTTCTTTCTTTTTCTTTCTCTCTTTCTCTCTTTCTCTCTCTTTTTTCTCTTTCTCTCATTCTCTCTCTCTTTTATATTTTTTCTTTTTTTTTTCTCTTTTCTAATGTTTTTCCTCTGTCCCTCTCTCTTCCCCTTTCTTCCCCTTGACCACACATTTTGATTTGTATTCTGAGTGTCTAAGCTTTTCTCTACATTAATGAAAGCCAGGGTATTTCATTATATCAAAAAAAAATATTAAATTACATAGAAAAAGGGAGTTACACACCCTTTAATGTGAGTCACAGGAATAGGGGTTAAAAAATCAGTGTAACAGTTTGTCCAGTTTAAGGGACAAATCTGGAACTGAAAGTGTGTGTGATTCTTTCCAGTGAATCCAATTTATACACATGGTTGATGTTAGTTGTGGAATCAGAATTTGTGTCACATTTTTGACGATGTCTTTGAAGACACAAGAAAAGTCCAGAATTTACTCATATTATTTTTTTACTTACCTTTTTTACTTAAGTATTAATACATCTGTGCTAATACTCTGCATTAATTATTCTAGTTTGTTGTTGCTGTTTCTGGTTCTTGGTGTCTGATGCTTAGACATATCTTTTGTAGTTTAAATCTCATGAGTATGCACCGCATGCCTGCAATCAATAATAATGAGAGCCACTGACTCAAGGATTTTGTTTTCCTACTCAGTCTGTGCATCATTTGATTCTCCTTTGAAGGCATTTCACCCAACAGTCAAGCTAGTGACACTCTTCTGTGACAAAATACACCCTGACCACCTCCACACCCATCAGACAGCTATGGGAATTATCTGGAAGCAAGGTTTCGGTGACTAAGAAGAATTTTTGGGAAACATCAGTTTCTGTCAGTGAGAGATGAGTGTGTATGTTCCATGTGCTGCCAAAACCTCAGGGATGAATTCCACCAAAAGACACTTAGTGGGAATTTTGGGATATCTTATCATCATTAGAAGCATGGCACTTATGCAAACAACCCGGCTTTGGCCTCAGCCAGCATTAACAAAGTGTTTGCCATGAGGAACTGTGTGCCTTTGGCAGTGCTCCTGTTCCATGCACACAAACACACTTTGCCAAGTCCTGGCAGCACCTACACATGGAACAGCAGAGATAGGCTCCTCTCTGGGTTGAGCTGCTGAGTCAGGAGTATATTTCCCTCTCCTGCCCCCAAACCCATCCATGCTGCTGTGAACTAATGCTGGGACTTGCTTTTTATGGCTGTTGGTGAACAGGAAACTCTCCTGAGAAAGGAAATGGTAAAAGTCACTCAACCTTTGTCCCTCCATCTGAGGCAGATATTTGTCATACACACTGTGATACCTCAGGAGAACACACAAAAGTCATATTCCTCTCAGCCAGTCTCTGGAATGTCCTTCCTCACTTTGGTGGCCTTTCTTTGCTCCCTGTGTCTTCTCACACCAAGACATCCTTCTCTTAGAAATTGCTGGGTCCAGGTAAAGTGAGAAGGTAGGTGTTGAGTGTTCCACTCATCAGCTTTGGGTTTCTTTATGTCTGCTATATTCTCAAACCCCACCAGTATTCCAGCACAAAATACTGGCTATATACTCTGGCATTTCTTGGCTGCACCCTAATCTAGTGCAGGCTAATTCACAGATTTGAAAAGAAGAACAAACCACATGCACTCAGATCTAATTCAGTCTTTCACTATTTTCATAAAACCAGTGTGTGATTTACGGAACACTAATTACATATTTTCTTTTGCAGCCACTCGTTCTATGCTCACTTATGGAAGTAATTTCCACCTAAGTCTTGCTTCCATGGCAGTGAATTTTCTGGTTTCCCTGACTGACCCTTTGTTTGTGGTCTCCCAACACCCATCCATTTTAAAAGCCAGATTTATGAGCCAAAGCACAAGCTCCCCATGAGCCAGCATCCACTCTTCCATGATGGAACAATGAAGAAATGGATATATGTTTATTACTGCATTGGTGATCTGTCTTCGAGATTCCTTTACTTTAAATTCTGCACAATTTAGTGTTTTATTGAAGCTCATCTTCATTACATTTATGACATTTCTTCTAAATATTATTTCTGTTGAAGGAGAGAAGAAAGTGATGAGATCATCTGTGTAAAAGTACAACACTCTGAGGATGTCATTATTGCTTTGAGATTAATAAATAACCACAAAGAGAACCAAAATGTTTCATATCCCTACAGACATTTAATCATATTTTCATTCTGAGGGTCTCATGTTTCCCAAAATCTCCTCTTCCTCAGTCTAACAATTATGAACTTGTCAGTGTTATAATTAATTTACTGGATTTCAAGAGCATTTCCAGAGATGAAAAGTTTCTTGCCCCTTATGTAATTTTTACTTCTTCTATACTAGCTTTTTTTCATGGATCTTTTTCCAAATTTTTGACCTGAAATTGGTTATTTTAATATATGAGTACCTTTAAGAAGATGTGACATTTTTAATTATGCATTAAATTGTATTAAAAAGCAAGATTATTAATAATAAGATAATGATAATGAGAAGATATTAATTTATTCCAAAAGCACAAAAGTCTGAATTAAATCTTATTTGAAAGTATTAATTAATGATTCTGCTATTGCTAATATCTAGCCTACAAAAAGATATAATATTATGCAGTGCACAGGAAATGATTAAATTAAAGGTATAAAATATTGATGTCTCCAGGCTCTGAGCTGGCACTGCAGATTAGAAATAAAACATGAAATGTTGAGGTTGATAATTGTAACCCAGATAATTTAACAGAGAGATTTTTGTCCTCTCTACGGCCTCTGTTTTTCAGCCTGTTTTCTGATAGTTGCCTCAAGAAAGTGAACACAAATGTGAAGATGGTCATGAGTCAGTAGGACAGTGGGCTTCTCTCTTTTACAGGAAGACACTTCTCAAACAGGCAAACATATCAGCAAGATCTCACAGCCTTGAATTTGTGAGGTTTTTAACTAAATGGCAGGTAGTGACCAATTCAGTACTGAAATGATACAGCAGTGGTGCTCTGGAGCAGATGATCAGAAAACACTCATGATGCAGAAGAAGAGTGGAGTGGGTTATGGTAATTACACTGACCTCTCCTGTGTAGCACACTGAGATGACAATGGCTGTGTCACAATTCGAGGAAACACGATTTCTTTCCCAGCACTCTATGATTGCAGCCCCGGCACAGAGAGCAGCTCTGGCCCCAGCACTCTCCCAAATGGTGGCTGCTTTGGCTGGCACTGACTGACATGAGGCTGGAAAAAAAGGATGAGAGCATTATTCTATTCACAGACATGTAACAGTAGACGTTTAAATTACTAAGGCTCTTCAACTCCCTTCCAGAGTCCTTTTTTTTGGGTATTGGGAGGATCTTTGTGGATGCAAAGGGAGTCAAGATGTGATATGAGGAACCAGTTTAATCAAGACTTACAGCTCATCTGTATTTCAAAGGCATCTATTGCCACTTTCAAATTTAATGGAGTCCAGATTCTTAAAGATCAAGGCATTAATATTTTCCAGAATACAGGTTAAAGATTAAGTCTTATCTTGATTTGTAAAAAAACATACGGATAACACATACACACTTGGCCTCTTTAAAAATAAGAGATTTTATGAACTTACCTGCAATGTAGAAGTGGTGTGTTTATGAAAACCCGATGTCATTCATGTGTATGTGATGAAACCTTCAGTTATGCATTAAGAGGCACCAGTAAAAGGTGAACACTTTGTCACTGATCTCAACAATATACTTCTGCAGCTTACCTGAGATTCAGGCTTTCATGCTTGTGGTCTTTACCAGCTGAAGATCTTCCATATTTCTATGATTCCATGACTTACTAATGCCAGTGAGGGATGCTGAGCCTGTTGCACTGTACCTGTAAAAATATGGATGCTTGTACACACAAAATATCTGTTCCTTTACATGGTTTTTCAGTCTCATTTTCAAATTATGTTGTATTACAGAGTGGCTTAGAAAGATAGCAAAAATTCTGTTACTGTTTGCACCTCATAGTTTTGTTACTGGGGCAACTAGAGACTTTTGCTATGGAAATGGTGCTTTCAGACTTTGAAATATTGGCAGTGCTGCACAGACTTATTCCAATTCTTAAATAAGTTTTGAACATGAAACTGGAATTAATGAGTATGCTTTGAGAGAGAGCTAAAATACCTTGATGTAAAAAGCTAGACTAACTAGAGCAGCAAATTAATAAAATGGCAGTAAAATGAACTTCCAAACATTTCAACATAAATAAGACTAACTGTCAGAAGGGGGAAAATCTGTATTAGTAATTTGCTGGACCAAGACTTCAAATGCAGATTGATATCTTGAAACTGATGGCTCCTGAAATTTGGACATCGAAAGAACATGCAGAGTGCCACCTAGATCAAGACCTGCACAAATCTTTCATGATCATTTTGTTTCACGTTTCCTTCCCCCCCCCCTTTTTTTTTTTGTCTGATACTGATTTTTTATACACCATGATGAGTTAAGAACTGAATCTCAAAGTTCAGCTTCCCTCTGATATGCTTTGACTGTGTGACAGAACAGCAGTAGCAGTTTCAGAGCATCAGAACTGGAGCCTTAACTTGCTGGTATCACTGAAGTCCAGGCAGACCTCCTGCTGTCATTCTTCAGCTGCTGTTAGAGGTTTGCAAAGGGCCACGTGCCAGTGATCAGACAGAGCAGAATTGTATGTGGTCCTCCTGGATCTTACTGGACTGCCAAAGTCTTTCTCAGGATGCTGACTTGGGACCCACAGTGCAGCTCTCTGCTGATATTTGCCATTGCTCCAATTGCAGTGGCTTCTCCTCCTTTTGTGGAATGAAATATTCAGTACAGAGGAATGAACAGAGGTGAGGGCTTTCACATTTTTTTCCCACATCATTTTCTCAATATGTTCCCACAGAAAAAGTGTCTTGATTTTAAATACAAGTTCTCTCTTAAGCCATGGTTCAAACTGAGCTAAGACAAATCATAGGTTTTTGAGGGGTTAGGAGAAAATAAGGAGTCATCCCATCTCAAATTATTTTGAAAAGCAATGTGCTTAGTATCCTCTTTCCCTTGCTGTCTTGAGTACAGCTGCTTCCATCACAGCTAGTCACCCTTGGACTTCCTGCAAAAACCAAACCAGGAAAACAGGCACCTTTATAGCTGTCACCTGGCCTATTTTATCTTTATTAGACTGCTTCAAAAGAAATTCTTTCTCTCCATGAACTAAACAGCCTAAATGACTGGCTCTATGCCTGGGATGCCTGCATTTAATGAGATGAATTCCAGTGTTTCTGACATTTTTTTGCCATGTAATGAAGACTCTCCTGATGGAGCAGAGACACCAGTACCTGTTTGTCACCCACACTGCCATGAAGCATTGTGAGCAGGCAGTGGGAGGAAGTGATCACTCTCCATGCTATTTCTGGACCAAAAAGGCATGCATTACTAGGAAAAGTGCAGTGGGATTTTTATCTTAGTAAGGATGGATGGGAAGGGGGGGAAAATCAGGAGCAATGCATAAACAGAGGATTTGTGTCTCTGTCAACATCAGTCTGACATCTCTCACCTTCTATGCTCATCAGAAAAACACACATGCAGAGAAGTAAAAATTGTAGAAAATTTAAAACACAGCATGAAAATAACCTGAATGGTTATGAGAATTTCTCAGAAACATGGTTTCCACAATTAAGATGCTTGTTGTTACCTATTCTTCCCTATTCCTGTTGCTGTTCTCTGAAGTACCAAATTACATTGTTTCTCACTAGGTTTTCTCTCATATTTGCTGCTTATTCATCAACAAAATTCTGTTTCTGAGTGCAAGTAACATGAAAGAAAGGTTTTCTTGAGGCTTTTGATTTGCAGCTCATAAGCTGGTCCCAGCTACAAGTGAATCATTACCTCCTGGCTGGACACAACCCACCCATGGCTTTTTCAGGAAACTTGGCAGTTCCTTTGGGGAGGTAGATAGGAGAGAGCCTGCCACCTACTTGTAGTTGAGGATTTTCCTGGTATTTAGTCAACTTGCCAAAGCTTCTAGGTTTTGTTTTGTCCAAAGTAAAAAATGCCCTAGAGACTGCAGAGAAGTGCTGTACTACTTAACATTAAGTGGAGTATTTTTCATGGAAAGGCAGAGAAGAATCACTCCCATAGTTTGTTTTCAGGGACAGGTTCTGAATGTCAGTGGTCTTGATTCCCAGTAGGCTCTGACTCTAAGTTGCCACAGCCAAAGGGAATTCTCTTGACATACTGAAATTAGTGTAGTTTAATAACATTCCAATTTTCAGAGACTTTTTTTTATTCCCAAAATTTTTAAATCAGCTCCACATTCTAGTTTCACTAGTGGGCCATTGTGAATCAAGGAAGTTTTCATTCAGTAGAGAATGCCTCCTGAGTTTCAAATGTGGGTTTCAAATACAAGAAGGTGAAATAGAAGCTTGGAAAAGATGACATTTTATGAAAACCTTTCTCATTATTGTCCTAAAGTTGCAGCCAAAATCTAATTTGACAGAGAAATATATGACTGGCTGATTGATCAATAGCCTGAAGATGCTTTTCCTGAAATTTATTCACCCAGACAGATTCTTCAGGGAATTCTCGCACTGTGAAAGTTCCTAGGAGGTAAATTGGATTGATGAATCTTGAAATGCTAATCACATTAAAATGATCTAGTTTAAATTTGTCCTCTGTCTTGTACTTGCTCTAATTGCCTACAGACAGTAAATTGGGTGCCATATCTGAGCATTGGTACAGTGCATGTCTGTGGTGTAGATAATGCAGAACAGATAGCATGGAAGACCCAGTCTGTGATTGGCACCCACATGTCAAGACTAGAAGTGCAGGGCTTAATTTAATAGGAATTGTGACAGTAAATTAGTGACAGCAGGGATATTTTCTGTTTCACATGTAGGAATTCCTGGCCTGCTATCAAAGTACTGATTAATATTCAGAAAGAAGCAACTGAGAAAGGAAGTGGTTGTTGTATTTTGTTATTCCTGATTCCTGCAACATGTAAATGCCAAAGAGGAGAATCCTTCATCTCCCTCTCAGAGATGCTGAGTTCTGCTCTGACTCTTGCTCCAGGCTGGGGCCATTAACATGGGAAGGTGAGAGGAGTCATCAGGGAGCTCAGACACAGCCCCAAGGTATGCTCAGTGGAGACAGGAAGGAGAAGCTATCTGAGCCAAAAGGTTTCTCAGACCAGATGAACCAGACCACTAAAAGTGAAATCTAACTGGAACTGTGTCTGCTTCTCTTGATCACAAGAAAAGATGAGCTGAGGCAAAACAGATATTTTCAGTTCTATGTATTGACCAGCCATAGGTAACCAGACATGATGAAAGGAATTTGAGTCTGAATCTCGGAGGTAGTCCCCCACTTAAACAAGTTGTTTGGCTCTGGCTCTTTAGCTTCTCTAATGCACCAGTGAGGAGTAAAACCTTGCCACATTCAAGAGCAAGCCTCGGAATGCCAGGATGAGCTTCCCCAAACCAGAAGAGCAACATGAGGTGAGGGACTTTCCAAGAAAATAAAACCCCTAAAAGTGAGGTGTGATCAACTCCTGTTGTACTTCAGTTAAGCTTTTAACGGAAGAGAGCTGCTGACTGTGTGTTTTAGAACCTAGGAGTGCTAATCCTAGTGCTTTGTTCAGGGAATTCAAGTCACTCATATTGGATTAGAAGATCTGTAGGGAATATTTTCATGGTGGTACACGTAATTTTATAAAGGTTAAATTACATGTTGTAATTTCAGGTAAAGTCGCACTTGCATTTCCCTTATGACTGAGCATAACCTATGGAGGAGAACAGAGCTGGAAAGCTTTATAATTAGTGATCCCAAGCAAACTGGCATCCTCTCCCTCCTCTGGGCAATCCCCTGGGGCTCATTCTCAAAAGTGAATATCCCACAGGGTATTTTATTTCAGCGTTCCTTTGCAGGCTTTTCCTCAGTGTATAGACTTGGCAGCCTGGAAAGTAAAGAAGTTGAGGGGTGGGAAGGACTCAGAGAACAGAGCAGAGGAACTAAATTTAAAACATTAAGTCTTAAATTTACTTCCTGACAGCCATGGCCACATCTGAGGGCAGGAAGCAGTGACTTCAGTCCTGGTATAAGCATTTAATGTCCATATGCTCTCACAGTGTGAATTTTGTTCCTCTGGACGTCCAGAGGGAGATCTGGTTATATATACATTTCAGAGAAGGTGTAGTGAAGAAATGTGAAGTGTTTGGTGTGATATCCAGAGAGAAAACTGGAAGCAAATGTGCAGTGGGGACAGTTGCCTTTTAAAATAATTGTGTCAACAGCTGCTGTCATTTCTGTACTCCTGTACATGTAGGGTGTGGACCTACACTCACCCCCTTTTTGAACAGTGCCCTAAAGAGGAGGCTGATGTGCAGAAACTGTTCACAGTCCCTATCTGTCAAAAGACATAGTCAAAAAACCTTTGTTACAATTTTTGTTTAATTTTTCTCAGAAAAAGAAGCCAAATTTAGTATTGATAATAATTTTTGAGATTCTAATATTTTTGGACCCTGAATTTCGAAATGGGAAGGAAAGCAGACATTGTTGGCCATATGAGGTGGTCTAAAAGGTAAATAAATAAATATTTTCATGATCCTGAAGTTGAGATTTATCACAATTTGAATTCCTTTGCAGTTCATCTATACCACACTCCTCAGACACCTCCAATAAGAAAGACCTATTTCCTCTCTGTTTTTACATATAAGTAACATTCCAGCATATAAGCATCTTTCATTTTTCTTGTTCAACTAGCCATTAATGTGGAATATGCTACTCAAGGAATTTGAAAGAATTCACAAAAACACCTGTAGATGCACTATAATACAGTACCAAAATCCAAATGAACTGTTCCTACAGCAACTACTGTTTGTATCATCTGTCACATCTATTTCAGTGATGCCTGAATCAGATACTGGTAACAGTTATGGCATTTTATATTACAGCAATTTAAAATCCTAATACCTCCTCACCAAGGTTAAAATCACACACTAAGTGGACTATTACCAGACTCTTACTGTGCTGAGGTGCATTTAAAAGATTGTATCTGTCTGTAGCAAGGATGTTGACAATTCCTTGTAACAGCATTTAGCAATTTATAATTGCTAAGTTATTTCTGAATACCTTCTGTCATGTTCATGTAATCTCTATCAGAGATTTCCAAACAAAATGATTCATAAAGAGCCATAATTAATTGGAAGAAAGCCAGCTATCTAAAACAAACACTATCGTTAGCATCTCTGGCAAGCCCAAAAACTAGTCTCTAGAGATGCCACTGTCACAATGAATAAGCTTTCAAAACAGTATAAAGATGTATGCAGCATGTTAAAGGAATTATTTTGCCCAGTCCAAGACCTTGAGACCTTATATTAATGAAATTTAAGATGGAAAAGAACCTCTGGAGCGAGTCCAGAGGAAGCCATGAAGATGACCAGAAGGCTGGAGAACCTGTTCAAGAAGAAAGGCTGAGACAGCTGGGGTTGTTCAGCCTGGAGAAGGCTCCAGGGAGACTTCAGAGAAGCTTCCAGTAACTAAAGGGGGCTAGAGGAGAACTGGAGCATGACAGGACAAGGGTGTGTGGCTTTAAACTGAAAGAGGGAAGGTTTAGATTGGATATTAGAAAGAAATTCTTTACTAAGAGGTTGGCAAAGCACTGGAATTGGGTTGTTCAGAGAAATTGTGGATGCCCCATCCGTGGAACTGTTCAAGGCTGGGTTAGAAGGGGGTTTGAGCATCCTGGTCCAGGGAAAGATGTTTCTGCCTGTGGCAGGGGGAGTGGAAAGAGATGATCTTTAAGGTGTTTTCCAACCCAAACGATTCAATGATTTTATGATTTTATGATACCTAGAATACCATTTTGTGAAGCTAAGAGGACTACAACATTGCTGTTAGCTGTGTAACAGCTGACTCTGATTTAAGGACCAGGTCACAGGACACATTGCCCAAAGTTCAAACAGAACCCAAATGCCACCTTAGCTCAGCTGAAAACATCAGCTTTGGAGCACAACAAGAAGGAAGGAGTTTTCACTTATCTACCATTTCCCATCATTTCTATGTATGTAGGAAGGCATGGAGTGGGCAAGTTCAGTACTCAACATTTGAGTGTGCAAGTATTAGGATGCACTGCAGAGCCTCTAATCAGCCTTACCATATTTTCCTATGATCTCTCTGAATTATGGGAAAGGGCATGCACCTTAGATAAGCACATTACTGGTATTAATTGAGGAAACTAAAACCTTTAAGCAATCAAGAGACTATTTCATAGAAGAAACCCACAGGAAAAGAGTACAGATGAATGAGATGGAGGGTGCTATTCAAGACTCCCTCAATTGAATCAAACATGCTTCATCAGTAACTTTTCTAATCAATAATGATACCAAAAATGTATGTAGTTCATCTTTTATTGTCATGAACCAAATTTCTACTTCATCAGCAAAAGCCATAAGCAGAAAGTTATGGCTTCCTGGTCCTTTGCCCAACACTGGCTTGGGAGCTGCTCTGGGCAGCCTTGGCACTGCTCATAAGTGCATCTGCTGGCCAGAGTCTCCTCGGGGAAATTCAGAGCTGTGGGTTAGCTAAGTGTACAGTTTTCTAACCACGTTTCCTCTCTGCCCCTCCTTGTGCCCAACAGTGACTCTGCTTTTAGAGGAGATAAGAGAGAGTGGCAAAACTTAGCTTAACCTATTATACACAGAAATGAAGAAGTCGTCTTCATGTGGCTCACTTGTAATGCCCTTAGGGTAAAAGACTTCCAGTCTTTTTTGTAGTGTATGTGATCTGTTAAGATGTACTAACAGTTTTGTAATATAAACAATTAAGACCCTTACTGTAACCTAGTCTTGTAAAGAGATGCTTTCAAGACACATTTTTTCTTTACTAAAAACTTTAACAATATTTTATATAATGAATATAAGGCAGTGAAAGGAGAAGGAGCCTTATTTGTAGTGCGTATTCTACTTACTAGAAATTTGAATTAAATAGATAATTTCTACTCTGCTAGATTGAATCTGAAATTCCTCCCAAACTGTATGTGCGTAGTGGAATTGGAGATATGTTTAAGATACTGATGGAAAATATAATACTTCTCTCCAGTTTTCTGATATACCAAAACAATCAAGTTTTGTGGAATATATACCTGCAGTATGTAATGTCATTTAGCACGATGCAGAAAGAATTGCATGTAACTGATTGACTAAAGAGGGGGATAGGTGATTATGGGGGAACATTGTAAAGTGAAACATCCTGTCCTCAGTGAATTAAAAATGTACAGGTCTGTGCTGACCTATGGGTGTGCACATTCCTCCTCAAATGCCAAAAGGAAGTGATAGCAGCAGTCCAGGGTGGTGTTAGAAGGGATTGCTTAGAAAATCTGTTTTTACCATTGTTACCATTACATTACTGGGAAATGCAATCAAGCACCATCCCTTCCCATATAAAAGGAATGCTGGTCTGAAATGTAACCATGGCAGCCATCAAGGAGTAAAACTGCTGGGGAAATGGATTGGTAGATGAGTTGTGCTGATTAGCAGACCTCTAAACAAAGGTTCATCAAAAGTCTGTTTTGTCTCTGTGCTACTGTCAAGCTCTCATATAGAACTAAGAAATGGAGCAAAAAATCAAAGGAGATTTTAACATTTTTAAGATCTGTGTTTCATCTATTTCTGTGCAGCTTTGAAGATACACTGTTTTGATAATGCAGGCAATAAAAGCAACACAGGTTTACCTCTGTGAACTGCTCCAAGGGAAGAGCTATCCACTATATGTTCACTTTCTCTTCATGCAATAGCTCATCAGCTGCAGACTCCTTGTTTTCCCAGTCAAGTTTAACCATTTTCTTGCCTGCTCCGTGCATGTAATAACACTAAACCCCTTTGGTAAAACTGTTGCTTCCTCTGCAGGCATAATTAGAATATGTATGAATAATCTATACACTGTGACCTAATACTTTCCAATTCAAAATAAAAGCATTTCAGAATAGGTAGATTCCTTCAGCAGCTTCAAGAAGGTTTGTCTGGCTAACCTTTGTGAATGTGAAAGAGTCAGAGTCAACCAGAATACACTAACTGCACCCACCTTGAATTCTAAACTCCTCATTGCAGTCCTACACCATTGTCCCCCACATATGATTGAAGGAAAAGCCACAGCAAGATGAGTGATTTGCTGAGATTCATTCCCAGCCTATACTGTGCTTCCTTCTTGGTACTAAATTAAAAGTGGCTGAAATCACTGTCAGTTTCTATGACAAGCCCTTAACTTCCATGTTGCAAAAGCTAGAAATATATTTTATTCACCTCCTGGTTTTATCCTGGGTGATAATACCATCCTTTTTCTTTGTTCTGCTTTGGAAACCACAGTCTAAGTGATATTACCCTGTCTAGTTCACTGATATGTTGGCATTGGAGCTGCCTTCCAAATGCATATTTCACTTAGATTTGCACTAAGCAGGGACCATTTTTTCAGGGTTACTGCCAGAATATTGTCAGATGAAAGCTGAGGGATCTGTAAATTTCCCTTGGGTTAGCAGGGGTAGATTGGCACATGGAGACTCAGAATTCATCTTAAATCTAAGATGCATCTCTCTCTCTCTTTCTTTCTCTCTCTCCTTCCTGACACCTAAGAAGGCATAGAGTGTAACTCACCCAAAGACATAACTCCTTTAATTTTCAGAAATTGAGGATGTATCTTTGTAAGGAATCTGTGAGAAGGAACAGTAGGTCAACATCTCTCTCCAAGTATTGTTAAGGAATGTAATGGAATCAGGAGGTGTCTGAGGACAGATGCTAGCACAAACAGTGGAACTACTGTGATGTATATTATTACACTGTTACTGTCCCTCTTCATTACCTTGCTTTGCTTAGGGGTCTTCAGGATGACTGTCTTGCAATTGCTGCTACACTGGTATCTTCTGCCAGAGTGAAAAACCCTACTGTGTCTGAAAAGACTTTCCTTTTCCAGTGAGAAATTGTGCTAAATGAGTTATCTTTCCAACACAAGAAATGTTACTGGACATCTGATGACTTAGTTTTGCTTTGCTCTAGAGGATTTTGCTTAGTCAATGAAAACACTTAGACTGTGACCTTCCTCTGTAGTATATCTTGGTGTTTTGATTTTAACCTACTGATAAGAATTAAAGGTCTCCATACTTTTATAGGGAGATGGGAAGTAAGAAACAGTTTAAACTCTGCTCTTACCAATAGAAAATGAAAAGAGTGAGAATCTGATTCTTCTGATCTCAACTGAACTACTTTGCATCTGGACTACAGAAAAGTGAAATAATCAGTATCTTATGTCATCTTTTCCCCTAGCTGAAACTGGTGAAGAATGATAAAGCAGCTATATTCCTGCCCTGAAAGAGGAATTCAGCTCTTCAGATGCCCCTTTACATACTGGTATACCTTGCTCCTAATAGTGCCTGTACCACAGCTTGAAATTCTGGCAGTGGCTGAAAACCATGCATTAATGAACCTTTGATAAAAATTGTCACACAGATCTGCTATTGATATTCAAAGAGCCAAAAACATGTAAGGAACTATTTAATGGCAGTAGCTTTTCAATGATTAGGAGAAAATGTTAAATACACTGGGTAAAAACTCATCTGGCAGGAGGTCATAGTCATGAAAAGGTTTTCTCAATAGTAGAATATAATAAAGATGTAAGATCGAAGTGAAATGTTACTAGAACTATGATCTTTGATCTCTGTCTCCTGTGGCATCATTCACATCATTGTAGTTATTCTAGTCAAGTGTGCTTTGTTTCATTTTTCTTTCTTTTCATCTACAAAGGAAGAAAAACTCTAACTAGAAACCTCAGTTTTGTAATGAGAAATGAAGTGTGCAAGCACTTGTACTCTGAGATCCAAATGTATCAGACTGCAAAGCGAATTCACCTTTAGAAAACCAATTTAAATTCAAATTAAGGTCATATTTTATGAATTTAATATGCAATAGTAGTATTGTTTTCTATTGAAGTCTACTAATCACTCTGTAAAGAGTGAAAACAGGACTTTCTAAATGAAAGTGGTCATAAAAGAAAGGAAGCTGTTTCTCTTTTTTTTTTTTAAACAGAAATCAATTTAAAACTTAATTAAATATTTATATTAGCCCTACTTAAATTCTCTTTTCTTTTCTTTTCTTTTCTTTTCTTTTCTTTTCTTTTCTTTTCTTTTCTTTTCTTTT
>JAWWMU010000054.1:873738-884928 GCA_035048155.1 Cinnycerthia olivascens | reverse complement strand
TTTCTTTTCTTTTCTTTTCTTTTCTTTTCTTTTCTTTTCTTTTCTTTTCTTTTCTTTTCTTTTCTTTTTTCTTCTTTGTTTAGACATAATGGATAATGTAAATAGGAAGACATTCCATTATATGTACTCTACAATTCACTCATGAATACCGGATTCTAGGAAATGTACCACAATAGAAAACAAAGTCTGTAAAACTATTGTTTATTTTATAAAACCATGTAACAAGCAGATACCTGCATATAATATATATATATTCTATCTTCTCAGATTCAGTGTTTGATGCATACTACTGAAAATTTTAATTCATATATATGTATATATATATAGATGTATATATATATAGGAGTTAATGAGAAACATGATAGTCATAACCCATCAGACATATATAGCAGGTATCAATTTACATTAGACTTTGCTCCTAGTGGTTTCTTGCCTCGCCATTAAATCAATTCCTTGCCCAGAAATGTTTTTCCTTGTATCAGTGAGCAGGGGAATGGCACAAGGGACCAGCATCGACATTGAGCAGCAGAGGTTTCACCAGCATAGCAGAGGAGCCTCAGGCATGGAACTTTTCAAAACCTGAAATTAGCAGCCGAGGTCTCATTCACTGATTTTTGGCCTGTAGGAAGGACAGCAGAGTCAGTGATTCCTGTGGGATATCTGCTCTGGGAAGGGCTGAACTTAGCAAGGCTGGCTCCATTGACCGGACCAGGCTTCATGCTGGGAAACAGAATGGCTGTTCTGGGCCAGACCAGCCTCTCTCCAAATTAGAAGCTTGACTCCAACACTGATTTTAACCTTGGGAGAAGGTCAAAGAAGAGCTATAAAGGACAACAGCAGGGCTAACATAGCCCATGGCATGCTTTTTTCTCGTCTTTCATATTTGGAGGTGTCCCTAATGAGGCAGATCACAAAGCAGATTGGATCCTCTCCCAGACTTTGATTGTTTGAGGCTGTCTTTTAAAAATCCTTAAAAAAAATACTTAAGGATATTGTTTTTTAGAAAAACACAGAAGTATGTTGTCATATAAGATATATTCTTATATGCAGTTGCAGTTGACAGAGCTCCCCCACCCATAAAACAAGCAGAAGTCAATTTCAAATCTGGAAACTGTGAAGAGAAATAATTTCTGAAGAGTGTGACTTAATTAGCTATGCTAGAGGGGAATTTAGTAGGTGAATGGTATTCAACATAACAGTTCAGAATACAGATGACCCCCTTCTCCCTTGTGCCCCTCCCACACAACCTCAGGAGTGTCTGTGTGACTTTTGATCTCTGAAACACCCTGTGTGCCAACACTTTTTACATCATTTAAATGTTCCACTGCTTATTTTCAATTAAAGGTTTTCCAGCTTTGAGAGTGCTTCTGAGGGCTCAAGTGCTCTTTTCCCCCGTATAAAACAGGCAGAGCAGCAGTTTTCACTTTGCTGTCTGTGACCTGTACTTTTCTGTGTGCATGTGTTTGCTTGTGCAGTTTGGAGGTCATGGAAAACACAAATGTAAAAACTTTTATTATGATGCAATTTCTCTACTTCATTCTGTTCTTTGGTAGTCAGTATCATACTCTATATAAAAGTAATTTTGGAAATAATACTTTCAAAGAATTCTGACACAGAATTATGACACTTTTATGTGTTAAGGATAGCAATAATCACCTAACAAAGGATTTATTTTTTTCTTAAATGTCCTGAACTGTAGTAAGACAGTTCACTGTTCACTTTTTCTGTTTCCATTGTTATTTTTTCAAGCTTCAAACAGACCTAAACAAAGCAAACATACAAAAACTCCTTTTACTCACAAAAGAGCTCTCAAAGTTCTTGAGGAAAGCAAGAAATAATTCATTGAAGTCCTTTATGATTACAGAAACTTTTGAAACTTCAGGATGACTGAAACTCTCGTAGCTGACATGGAAAAGCAGAGGTTAAACCTTGAGATATGCAGAATCTTGGAAAGCATTTGGTTGCTAAGACGTCACGTAGTTTTTAATTTACTATATAAAAATACTTTGAAAAATTTCAGATAATTTTATATAAAATATTTTATCAATTTACAAAGTTAGTTTTATTATTTGCCCTGCTTTTGTTGATTTGAAAAGATAGCGTCAACTGCTTTCTGTCTAGCAAATATAAACATTTTAACTATGCTTCTAAAACATCAGAGACTATGCCTGAAAATGCATGCTCATCCATGTTTGTATGTGTGGGCCATCCCATGAAAATCAGTGGGAAATATGTAAATATTATGCAAAGTTTGTCACCTGTTTCAGCTTTCCTCAGAAATCTATTTCCTTTACCCCATTTTTATACTAAAGGCTAAGAACAGCCTATCAGCAAATTTAGTGCAAATCCAAAATAAATCTCCCAAATCCACTGGAATCATCTGGGATTCCTGAACACCAGAGCGTTCAGGAAATGGCAGCACTTTGCCAATGCCCATGGCAGGAGGAGCCCACATGCAGGGCTCAGGGAAAATCCGGGAGTGAAGGTGGGCAGTCAGCTGGGTGCCAGGTCCTGGGATGGGTCGGTGCCTCCAGCACAAACCTGGGGGCTGCTGCTGATGAGAAAAGGCAGCAGGCTGTGCTCCCAACATCCTCTGCCTAAGGAAAATACTGCAACAGCAAATTTCCCTGATAAACTGCATGGAAATAATGCCATCAATAAACTTGAAATACTTTGATGCAAGGTCTGCTCCACATCCTTTCTCCAGTCTGGCTATAAAGTGACATCAGCAAAGAACTCTGACTTTATAGCTGTTCATTTGTCACCATGCCCACAACACCCCTCCCAGGCAGTGTAGTTTATGTAGCACAAACTAGATCCCCAAGGTGATGGGTGACTACATATGATGGGTGACAATCTGACAAGTGATTCAGATAACAGTGTGAGATTGAGGAGAGGAAAAACAGGATCACATCCCAAAAATTTCTGCCCCAAGAAAGAATCCAGCATATGGTAACAGAGAGAGAAAATTTGCAGTGATCTAATATTCTTATTATGTTATGATTATCTGCAGAGCTTGAGCTCTGCAGTCTTTCCCTCTTTCTCTTGCTCTAATCTATGTGGACATTTCTATTATGCCTGTCAGCACAGCGTCTGAATGTCTTCTAAGCAAGAAGAAACAGTAACTCTTTTTTCTACCATCAACAAAATATGGACTTTATCTCAGCTAGCATGAAGTCTTCTAAAAATGTCAGTGTGCCGAGAAGGGGAGCATGGAAATTTATCATGGATAAAACGCCTCATTCCCCAGTCTGCTTTCTGCTCTATTTATGCATTGCTTTGAGTCTCTCTGTGACGATGGGAACGAGCTGATGTCTGTGGTATTTATAGGACATTTATATAAGGAATGGTTCTTTAAGTATAGCAACAAGGTTAAATGTGATGTAGCAACTCAAAAAGCGCTATTGACAGCTGAGTACCCCCTCCCAGAAAAGCATTGTCTGCTTTATTTTTATTGCAAAGGCCACTTAAATGTAAAATACTTAACAATACTTCTTGCAGCACTGGGTCTGTCATACATAGAAAGACACACAGTGACCAGAAGTGACAAAATAATCACAAGTCATTGTGTAACATATGTTTTGCTCACGTTTTATATGATGCAAACCTCTTTTTTAAAATGTTCACAATAAGTTACACTGCCTTGACAATGCTTTGATTAAAGTTTTACCTCAGTCAGCTCCTGCTCTGCCGCTGGCCAGAGTGACAGGGTGGAGCCCTCTTCCATTCACATTTCCAAATGAATGAAGCTATCAACAATGTTCTGTTTGCACCTTCATTGAACAGAGAGAGACACAGAGAGGCAATGTGTAAAGGTCCTTATAATTCTAAGAAAATATATTTTATGCTCATACTTCATGCTAGTAATTCAAACTGTCATACTGTATACTTTAAGAATGAAACAGGAAGGAGCTTGTTCACTTTGTGAGTTTTTCTTTTTTTTCTCAGAACAGTCCTTTGAAACCTTATTTGCATTGAAAATTGTTATTGAAAAGCTGAGTGTCATGTCAGGGTTCCTATTCTACTCAGAGGATGTAATTTTGCTTTGAAAATTGGTCTCTCATCTTGAATGAGCAAATAAGCATCCTGGTGGATGCCAATTAGATGAACTTTTGTATCCCAAGTAGAACCGCTGAGAGCAATTTTGATGGACTGAATTTGCATCTGAATATGCTTTCAACTGGATCTAAAACACATTGTAAAATCAGATTGATCTCTCCAGAGTTCCTTCAATGGAAAAAATTCCAGTAATGTAATTTTATTTGGAAAGATTCAGAGCAAGACATTTGGATTCCTGTTTAGTTCCTAAGACTTTTCTTTTAACTACCCAAATAACATATCTTAAGAAGTCAGTATGAAAGTATTACAGTTTTTCTAAAAGTAAACATTGAGAATGGTTCCAGCTTTTTGTTTCTCTGCTTTTGAGACTTATCTTCAAAGAAAATATCTGTAATCCTGATTCCTATTAGAATAAAGTCAAGCACTGAAATCCTGAAATTCTTTTGAAAAACAACTTCCATTCTCAGACTTAATCTGTAGAGGGAGAAGCATTGATTGCTTAAAATGTTTCCAGCTGCAATAGTCTAAATCAGGAATTTAAAAATATTTTTGATAGATGCTGCTTTTGCTAATGGCAGCCCTGGGTATAATCACTGACAGGAATAGCACTGATTGCTGGTATCAGGCAAAAGCACTTCCAGCTCTGACTGTCTGTCTATCTTTCAGACACAGCTTCCATAGCATTATGATTTATGCTATGATCCCAGAACTACTGAGATTTGTACCAGGGTTTTTGAGCTCTAGAGTGTGTACTAACCTGGACTTTCATTGTCTCCTTACATCTGAGGGTGATGTTAAGGGAATTCTAAGTAGATTCAGGGAAACTATTTTTGGGAGAAGCTGTTGATCACAATCCTTCCATGAGCAGGCAGGATTGGTGTTCACTTTTAAAATCTGTTCCTCTGCATCCTAAACACCCCAGGCTACAGTAAAAGTGCATAATAACTTCGTCTTGTCTTTAGACAAATGATATGCCAGTCTTTTGCAATAAAAATACTTTTTTTCTCAGCTCCATAGAGCTACAGATTGGTGCAATTGATGTACTGCTGTCATTCTTGTTCATCTGGACTCACAAAAATATTCCAACTTGTTCTTTTGAAGCAACTATCAGGGAAGATGAAAGGTGCTGTACTGCCTCTAAAAACTCTTGTGAATTGTTGATTCTGCTTGGATTTAAAAGATCAGTTTCAGCAGTGGTAGGCATTGCAACATAAGGACAGATGGTGACCAGTGCTCTGTGATAAGGAATCAGCTGAGCAAAGGTCATCCAAGACATCACTCTTATGAAGTTCCTGAAGTCTAAAATAAAATCCTGTGTTACTGTGAGGGGTTAATGCCAGCAATCACTAAAGGAGAGACACCTTAGTGAACATATAGACAGTCTCCTGTTCTTAAAAGTAACAATGGCAAAATTAACATGCTTCATTGAAACAGGGAGAATGAGCAGGAGATGCCTCTTCCTTCAGCAGTCTCCTTGATGTCAAAGTTATCCAAGGCATTTCCAACATGACTAACCTCATCCCAGTGCTAGATCTGAGGGAAGCCCTGATGAAGATATTTGGTGGCAACTTGTGTTTCGTGTATCAGGACAAACACAACTAACCAGTCATTTAAAATTAGCAGCCAGAGGCCAAGGTGGAGGAGTGATTCTCTGGAAGCCTTTTCCTGTGTTGGGCTGCAAAGATCAGCTGAAGGACTGGTCTGCAACCTGGACTCTCCTGAGAGTGGCCATCCTGAGATGGTCCATGGTCCCACAGGCTCAGTTCCAGCCTCCCTGCTCTGATGGAGCTTTCAAGAGATGGAGTGTAACACTGCTCCCAAGAGCTGAGCTGCTTTTACTGCTTCCCACAGTGCCTATGTGCACTCAGGAGAAATGAGGAGGAAGGAGCAATGTCCTTCCTAGATTTTTGCTTTTCCTTTTGAAGGGAGACATTTCTTCAGTCACCACCTTTACTATTCTCCTGTGCTCCTGTGCTGTGAGCTGTCTCTTTGTAGCCAAAATGAGGCTGAATTTGTTAGATGCTCTGCTCAGCCACTCAGTTTGTACTGTGATGAATGCTGCTGTGGGCAGACGATGTAATGGCAGGGAGCCTTTTGAAGAGCCTGCAAGGGAGGGAGGCGGGAGAACAGTGTCATCTTGACATCTCAAAAGCCCATCAGTTTCCAGGAATAAAGATCACCCAGATCCATTCCCCACCCTTCCAGACAAAGCCCTGGCCTGTGCTGCTTTCTAAATGACAACCCCACATCACTCACAGTGGTTACATAAAGACTTGATGCACACAAAGGCAGGTCTGTGTTTATAGTGGCAGCCAGACAAACTCATAAACAATACCTCTCCCAACAACACAAGTTCATACAAAATCCCAGCCTTCAGTGAGCTGGAAGATAAACATGAATCTGTGTTTTTCTTTTAAATAAAAAATTCTACAGCAAAGGATGGCTTTATCACTTTAAATGCCTGCTTCACAATTTTGGGGGATAAAGTTTAGATCCTTATTATAGGTTACTAGAAGCACAAGAAACACTTTGCTACAGCTAAGAAAAGCTTTCAGATGATTATGAGTTTAAAGCTTCATGTTGTATAAGCTGCTGAGTTAGCAGCCTCCTAACTGTGCTGTATTTTTTGTAGCTGCAGAAAATGGCATGTTGCAGTTGGATTGTTTGGGAGGTAATGTATATTGCATACAGATGGAGAGATTGAGAAATCTTACCCCCAGGAGAGCTCTGTGAAACTGAATATATCAAAAGCAACCCTTAAACTTTTCATATGTTAATATAAAGATGATTGCATATATGCACACATGCACATTTTGACACATCACTGTTTTGACTTATGTCCAGTGGCAGATCTTCATCCTGTGGACCAAGATTTCTACAGCCATTTCTTTTCCAGAGAGACTGGCTGAACATCTTCACCTCACTTGTAGTTAGCTAAGGGTTACATAATTTCCAGAGACCCTATAATCAGTGCTAGGTATAGCCAGCTATAATAAGATGATTATAGTCAGCAAAATTATCCTGGTCATCTTGCCCCTATGAAAAATGGGAAAAAAGAAATCCTTTCCAGAAGGTCCAAAAGCCTTTGGATTTCTGGTCACAAGGTATGAAGGGAAACATTATCTTAATGCTGTACTTGAGCTTCCTTTTATTGGTGGTCAGCTGGTGTTGGGGACCTGGCTGTCTCCTCAGACAACAAAAAGGGCTACTGGAAAATGTTCATACAGATCTGTGGAAAAATGAACTGGGGATGTGAATCAGTCTCACTGAAGGCTGCAAGCCTCTCCGGGAAATGCTGTAGGCAATTCCATCCCACAGTACATAACATTCCTTTCCTCTCATCAAACAATAAAGTATAAAAGGTTTCCCTGCAAATCACTTTCCTCAGAGGAACAAAGTGAAGCTGATGAACTTGGGAAAAGAAAACTCTGTGTTAGCAATACAGAATCTTATTTATGAGGAGCCTTCTGTTTCAGCCTGCCAGATTGAACAGTCATTATTAATCCCATTTCACAGAACTGATTACATTAACATTATTCTTTTGTATTGTACAATACTATATAACACTGAAACCTTGAGGAGGTAGAAGCTGAACAGGGAGGCTAACAAGAAGAATCCATTACTCTATAAGCTAAAAACATCTGGCTTGCGGCAGCTTCAACCTGAGCAGGAAAGATCCACTTGCTAATAAACTATCTAGAGAGAAGGAGAAGGAGAGAGAGAACAGGCTGAACCTTCTACAAGATACCAAGTGGAAGTTTTTTCTTGGCTAACTTTTTTTCACTCATGACAACTCTCACCTGTTGGAACCCGGAATGCAGAGAATATTTCTCTGCATGTTTTAAAGGATCTAAACCCTCTGACAAATACTACTTTTAACCTTTGTCCATGGAAAGGGCTTCCTAGGCTTTAAGATGAGACAGAATTTTCAAGAATGAAAATTAGATAGTAGCATAATATGCAATTAATCACAGGGTGAGAAATGTAGATTTTTGTGTTTGTTAGAATGGTAAGTAGATGAAGACGAAATGGAGGATCCTTGCCATTTTTAGGCTTCTTCCTCCTCCTTCATCTACTCCATATTCTGTGATGTAGGGGACACAGATGATTGGTTAAAATTTGCCACAGTGCAGTGTTATGTGAATAGAAGTTTAGTTGGTAATTGATAGAAAAGTAGAAATATTGCACAATTTTGGTGAAAATTGGGCAAATTATCTTTAAGAGAACCTTGATTCTGTGTGTTAGAGGCTTTTTGGTGTCCTTTCTCCTCCACCCTAGGCTGGTGTAAAGCCTGGTGTGCAGAAATTGCTGATAAGGAAAGAATAAACAACCTGGAGAGTGAGAACAACCAAGAGTCCTGTTTGTTTTTTGCTTAACAAGGACTTAATGAAAAGGCCTTCCCCATCAGGGAAGAGACGTGGGAGAGGTAGAACTCCTACACTCACTCATTTCCAGTTGAAAGCAGCTGCTTCCCCGGGATGGGTTGCAGCTTTCCCAACTTTCCTCTCTTGGCCTCACGTCTGTCAGAATTTGACATAAAAACTTGCACTAAAAATGTGTATGTAAGCCTTTTTTGGTTTTTGTTGGCTATGAAAATATTCTTGCAATAATCTTTAAAGATGTTACACATTCTTTTGCCTCAGAAATGTGTTCTCTGTGATACCTTTTTTTCAATATTGTCTTTATGACCACTCAGGGTGCATCTTTTTTACTTATTTTGATTGTATATATAAATTTCAAGATATATTGCTATTCTCTGCCATTAAGTGGATGTTATTTGATTTTAGCATTCAGTTAATGGAAATGGAAACATTGAGGTGCATTCGGACTTTTGGCAATTTTGCTTATTTTCACAAATTCTATTGTATATCACTCTTGTTGCAGAACTCATTTATGAAGAAAGTAACTTTTCAGGTTCCAATTTTATCAACTACTCCCAGTAAAGTGCTCAAGTCCTTCCACAGTGGACTTACATAGCAAGGTCTTTTTTGGTATCAGATTCTCCTTCAGAGAGGTGTCTGGATTCCCACTTATGTTTAGAAAAGTCAATCTCTGCAGCAAAACCTTCTCTACAGGATTTCCTATTGACTGTCCTGAACTCTTTCTGCTGCATGCTGACTCTTGGCAGCCCATGCTCACTTGCTGAACTCTTCCCTCTCACTTTGTAGGGAACTTTGCCACTATAATTAGGAGAGTGAATTTTGCTTCAAAATCTGCTTGTCTGGGTCTAAACTCCTTTACCCTGGGTAAACTGCAGCATTCCCCAGCACCCAGGTCTGGATCTCTGTCCGAACTACCTGGATATGAGAGCCCCCACCTTATTTTTTGTTCTTAAGAACCAAGAAATCTAAAAGCAAAGGCTACCTCTAAATATGCCATACTTTAAAATTGATGAGTCTCTTTGCATTTTGCTTTCTACTTCTTACTCCTTCTCAATCCATCTGTTGAATCTGTACCAGCAGACAGAACCATGTGACTTGCACCACAGGATGAAATGGCTTTAAATGGCAATGTGGCACAAGGACAGCAATAACATCTCAGCAGCAGACACTGTGAGATTAATGTCACAAATAGCAAGGGGATGTTTGATATCTTAACCTCCAGGATTCGTTGGGCTTGTAAATCTGTAGGGGCTCAGCTGGGTTCTCAGTTGTTACAGATCAGAGATACAATGTAAACAGGCATTTACTGGGGCCTCGTGGAACTGAAAAGTCTGTGTTTGCTTGAACAGTCTTTATAAAAACTAGAAGTCTTGTTATAATATAAACACAAATGTATATGTATATAAACATAGTTTTATGGAAGAAAATTTAATAAGCCTAAATTCAGTTGCAGAAGTTAAAAGCAACTGCATATTAAACATTGAAAGGAGAAAACATCAGCTCCTTCATACTTGTGAGCTCAGAGACGGCAAGCAAATAATTTGGGCATAATTCTTCACTTTTCTTGTCAGCCTGAACAAAAATATAAATTACAACAGCAAAATGCCTGTACCTGTGCAGCCCCTGAGCTGGGAGAACTGAGGCAGGGCAAGCAGATTCTGAGGGTTTTCTGGGTGCCACTTGTCAGCTGGTGCCCACAGACCCCACTGCGTCCCTAAATCAAACAGAACCCACACGTCTGGCAGGGTCTAGCCCTTAATGATGGGGCTACTACTGCTCTCTGCTGGTGCAGAGTCAGACTTAGGAAAACACTGCTGAACCAAACCAACTCTGAGAAAACAAATGCTGCTACCTAGAGCTGTGCAAAGAGTGGACATTCCCCATCAGCTAGGTCTGACATTTTCAGTATTTTTTTTTTTTTTTTCTGTTTTTAATAGATGCTGGTATATCTTCACAATTGACAAGGGAAATATATGGGATCTATCTATTTCAAAGGAACAAGCTGTTTTTTCTGAACTTTGAAACTTTTCTGTTATAATATGCAAAAAAAAAAATAAAATCCCAAAAACCAAAGAAAAAATTTCCCAAAAAATCCACTACTATTTTGAAAGGGAGAAAATTATTTAGTCTGGAAACTTACCTGTCCTTCATTTAATTTTCTTTCCTCTGAGTCTGGCAACTTCCACCTTCTTTCCATAGTTCCTATTCTCTGAAGCTCCAAAACTGTTGAACAGATATTTTCTCTACCTCATGTCACTTTTCAGAAGGATATTTATTTAGAAATTCAGATTACTTATAGTGTGAAAAACACCGTCTGAGGAAGAGCACTGATAAACAAATGATAGTTTGTTTATTACAAAGAAGATGTCTAAAGCATGTTATAAATGTCTAGATGTCATTTTACTTTCATGAAAGTTCTACTTGCTATCTCTATTTTCCTAATGGCTTTTTTTTCTTTTTTGATGGAAGTACATTAGAGTAAACAACAAGACACATTATTCAACAGAGTCATTATTGTTCCCATGTAAATTAAAAAACAGGAAAGAGACAAGAAAGTAAACCTGGTCATTTCCACACACATATACATAAAAATAGAGTGGGAATTCTCAAAGAGCCAGCATAAAAAATAACTACTAATTGCTATTCTACTACAACATAAAATGAGCATCAACTTTAAGCAGAATTCCTAAAAATGTTTATATTGGCTTTTCAAAAATAGCACAATAAGTTATAAAAAAAATAAGAAAAT
>JAWWMU010000054.1:850711-873638 GCA_035048155.1 Cinnycerthia olivascens | reverse complement strand
CATTAAGGCTTCCTTTTTGCTAATCTCTATTTCTAACTGGAATGAACATGATGTCCCCTTAAGCTGTAGCTCTTTACCACAGCTTCTATCAACACACACAACTTGTAAAAATATCCTCAGATCTACTATGTTCTTTCCCCTCATAAACTAAATAGAGTATCAGTCTATCTCACTCCTCTCTACCCATCTTGCTATCACAAAACCACCCACTGAACAGCCCTGCTAAGTAGCAAGTTGTAATTTAGTATCTTTTGAGTAAGATGTGAATGCCTGTCATAGCTGAATAATTTCATTTTACAGCTCCCTGCTCCTGTGTGGACAGGATTTGCACTCAAGGGTAAGCAGAGCTAACAGGTTTGATCGATGTGTGTGCAGCATGCAAGTGTCCTTTGATCTTAGGCCTCAGAGGACCCTCATATGTGCTACTTCAGAATTTGTGATTTGCTTTTAAGGGGTTGTAGCAAGGATAAGAAGCTTTCACAATACCCATCCTCAGAGTCTCAGTGTCCTGTGATTTATATGCCATTCCTGTGCTTTTAAAATGTTACAGAAAAGGACTGTATTTATGACAGTTTTTATGATGTTACAGAAAGTCATTTCAGAGCATGTAATGCATCATATAGGTACTCTTTGTAAGAAGGGTATGTTACCTTTTTTGAATGTCTTGCTACTTTCATTCACATTTATGAGATTTATATGTCCCAGTGGATGAAAGAATGAATGGCAGAGATTTTAATTCAATCTGTTAAGACAAGTAGCTGACTCAGAGTTGAGAAGGAGCACGACCTTTCCTCATCGGTTTTCTCTTACAGCCAATGCAGAAAATCTTGTAATCCTCAGTGAGGAAAAGTAAAACTTTGGTGTTTCTTGAGTGAACTTTCTGGCCATTTTGTCCCCAGTACAGCTGGTGTGCATAGAACAGGTTTCAAACTGTTGGAGACACCCTTTATTCATCATTCTCAGCTTATCAGCTTATCAGCTTAGGGGTCAACTTAGATTCTACCTAAGGCCAAAATTGCAGCTTGGGTTAGGGATTGGAATGGTTCCTATCATTTAGTGCCTTTTCTAGTGCAGACACATTCTTGGGAAGATTTTCAGAAACCTCTGGCTATCTTTTCTCTGGAAGTCATGTTTCGTGTTTCCATCTCATCTCAAAAATTTCTTTTCCTTGTGAAAAATTCCTGTTTTCAACAACAAGGTGTGTACATAGAGAGAAAAGGATAAAAGTCACCATGTACTAAACCCATATGGCAGATATCACAGTCTTCACTCTCCTTCCTCCCCACCAATATTGCCTATTCACCATAATCCTCTTCACCCCTCATTTTTCAGCCCTTCCAGGGAATTCAGGCCAAGTTCGAGTTGCTGCAGGACTATACAGGGTCAGGCTTCAGTGCTGGGTGGGTGCAGACTTGGGACTTCTGACCACGGGTGGGTGTCTAGATCCAGATACTCAGTGACTCCACAAGGTACATTCAGAAATACTTAATGACTTTAAAGGATTAACCAGGATTGAGAGGAAAATTATCCTGCTTGCTCTCTGGGGTAACTCAGCCCAAGCAGAAGGAGGTGACTGAATTTCACCCCACTCAGTAAGAGCTGCCACCCTTGGGCCCTTTCCCTGCCTCCCTCTGTGTTGTCTGTAGGAAGAAGTCAGAGGCACCATGAGACCACACTCCTGGGCATGGCTTCGCTGCTGTTCCTGCCTGCCCTGGGGCTGTGGGTGGCAGCAGCAGCCTCTGGAATGGGATTATTTGGGATATGGCACAGGGTTAGATGCCTGCAGTGCTGCAGGCACCCATCCCAGCCTAGCTCCCGGTGGTGCCGCCGGGACATGGACCTGCCGATGGGGCTGCAGGAGGTGCTGAGCACCCCGACCTGTGCTGTGTCCCCAGCTTGTCCCTCAGCACCCTGGGCTCCTGGTGACACTGCCTGCAGCCCCTTCTCTAGGAGGATCATGAGCTGAAAGCTCAATCTTGTCACTGGACACACTTAGGCCTCCCAAACTTTTTCCCCATGAGCTGAAAACCCAATCTGAAAAGTCTTACCTGTATGAGCTTTGAGGCTGTGGTGTCGAGCCTGTTTGAATTCTCAGGCATTTTCTTGAAGCATATGGTTGAAATTAGTTTATTAATGATTTTTTTTCTTAAAGACCTTGGCTTTTATTATGCCATGAAGGTATCAGGAATTAGTGTTGATGTCATCGTAGTTCAAATTATTTATTTCAAATTAGATTTATTGCAGGAAATGAATCCAGAATCCTTACCACTGGAAATCCATTACTTTCAATACAAACAAGAAATTAATCAAGTGAAGCACTACAAGTGAGGCAACAGCAGAAATCCAGGCAATGCAAAATGTATTTTGCCTCTCCACTTGCCACTTCTTTTGGGAGACCTACACACTGTGATGCCCTGTTCATGAGGATGGCTTGCAGGATGCTGCTGTTCTGTTCATTGGCCAAGTTCCCTGTTCTAATTAGATTAACCAGAACACAGAGACTACATGGTGAAAATTAGGTTGAAATGTATTAAAAAAAAAAAAAGACAAAGGCAGAAAGAAACTCTTCATCAACAATTCTATTTTAAAAATGAGTGTTATTTCAAGGCCAAATTTCAAATTTCAGTTGAATATTTTTAGAACTCTATCATGCTCTAACTTCAGCTGGCAAATAAGTACCACACAGCCGCTTGCTCATACACACACCAAAACCTGCAGTGGGATGAGGAAGAGAATGAGGAAAAAGTAAAGTCTGTGGGTTGATATTAAAACAGTTTAATAACTTAAAAATGTGAAATATAATAATAATAGAAACGATAGTAACAGTAATAATAGTAAGGAAAATTAAAAAGAGAGAGATGAATAAAACTTAACGAAACCAAGGGATGCTCAACACAGCTGCTCAATGCTCAACACAGCTGCTCACTGCCTGCTAGCCCAACCCTGAGCAGTGATCAAACCTTCCTGGCCAATCAGCCCCAGTTTCTTTACTGAGCAGGATGTTCTGTGTTATGGAATATCCCTTTAGCCAGTTCAGGCCAGCTGTCCTTGCCATGCATCTTGTGGCATCTCTCACTGGCAGAGCATGAGATGCTGAAAAGTCCTTGATGTAGGATCAGCACTACTGAGCAACAACTAAACCATCAATGTGCTATCATTATTCTTACACTAAATGCTAGATTCAGCACTGTGACAGCTACTAGGAAAAAAATTAACTCTATCTCAGCTGAAACCAGGACAAAGTCTCATTCTATTTAAAATAGTCAAATATTTCCTTTAGTTAATCACAATAAATCAACAGGAGTTAGGGGAGAGCAGTTCTGCATTAGTAAGATCTTTGGGTAGAGAAAGGTGCTCTGTGCCAAAATCCCAGGGATGTGCTTTTGCCGTGATAACTTCTGGATTTACATCCATTCTGCTGGTAGAAGCTCTTGCTGTCTTTCTTGTTGAGTAGCAGGTTTATTAATTTAGTTTTGAGAAAGTTTCATATTTATTTGTAAAACAAAAAATGTTTCAACTTGCTTTTTTGGCTTATGCAGAAACTGACAGTCATTATAATTTTTTTTTTTTCCTTCTTAGGGATTTACACATCTGCCACCATCTTACTGTGTTTAATTTTTCTCAAACTGGGAATTTTGGCATTTTTGTATGTATGTGTCTTTTTTATGCATATATCCCTCAGCTCTTCTAACAAAACAATATAATGAAAATTCAGATTTTCACTGCTCTTCATCATACACCATCTAAGTCTGGGGGGGTTTGCTTTTGTTGAATAAATTGCATGTAACTTTCTGTTGTTTATGTAACATGAATAAAAAAGAAATCTAAATTATGTATTGTGCTGTTTAAAGCTATAGTTTTCTTTAGGTCTCAATTACTATATAGTTTTCTTTAGGTCTCAATTACTGTATATTGTCTTTTTTTTTTCCTATCCCTAGAAGACACAGGATACTGAGGTGTCTCCAGTTTCCTGAGAAGTGCTGATTGCCTGATCTAGTGGAAGACTTTGCTGCCTATGGCAGGGGAGTTGGAATTAGATGATCTTTAAGATCTCTTCCAAACCAAAGAATTCTATGATTCTATGATATTGATTTAAATAGGAATGCAGCTTTGATTCCAGTAGGATTTATCAGCAGCTGTCATCTTCATAGAAAAGGAACAATTTTTTCAATCTTTTTATGACATATGGAAGGTATGTGTTGGTCTGCAATGCTTAGGCTGTACCCAAGGCTTCAACTGATGCTAAGAGGTGACTAATTAATATTGTTTCTTACCTAGAGGATTTTTTTTTATTTCAGTCAACACGTTGGATAAAGAGAGGAAAATGGACTGAAGCTCTGAGCAAGGGAATGAATGGTTAGAAAAGACCACAGTCTTTCAGATTTTCTTTGATTATTATGTCTGTGACTGCATCAAAAACAAATTTGACATTCTGGGTGTCTGTGGCACAGGTCAAGTGACAATATATCTCTTTATCTTGTTTCCTTATGTTCAAGTCTAGAAATTGTTTCTTGATGTAATTTGCAGCATCTTCAAATGTGTTTTGTCCTAGTGGAAAGAAAAGTAAAAACAAAAGAAGACACATTTCAACTGGTATGTCCTATCAACTGTAAAGAGACAAGAAATCGTATTTTCTGCATTTTTTTCCTTTTCTTTCTATTTGAATTAATGTAATGCATTGAATATGAAAATTTTGTATCTGAATTGGCTTTTCTCTGGCAATTTGTGACACAGCCTTATATATTCTCTTGCATCAGCTGGGAACATCTGGTGGTTTTTTAATTTTCAGTAGACACTACTGTGACAGACAAAAAGATACAGACTTCCCTTATGGAATGAGTTCTTAAAATAGGGACAAAAATCTTGGATTCAGTTGCATTGTGTGTGAGTGGTAAGGTACTGACTTGTACTGAAATATTGGCTGAGTCCATCACAGCACCCTTCAGCCATCAGAAACTTTTAGATTACTCAACTTCCTCTACCACCAATGGACAGAAATAAACATCCCCAGGGAGAGAAATGAACCCACCCAAGGATAAACATGGTGAGGAGGTGAGATGAGTTGAATTCTGGCCATGTCTGTCTCATAACATTCTTTCATGAGAAGATGCTTAGATAAGAGGCACATGAGTCAAAGTCTCAATCTTTAATTTGTGGTCCACACTAAACATCTGAATTTGTTTTCCCCTGAACACTCCAAACTTACCGTTGTACTCAGGAAAGCAGATATTCAGGTGAACTTTTGTTATTTTCTCTTGAAAGAGGTCTTTTTTGTTTAGGAACAGCACAATGGAAGTGGCTGCAAAGCACTTATGGTTGCAGATGCTGTTGAACAGATGAAGGCTTTCATGCATTCTGTTCTGTTGAGGTGCAAAAGGTAAACATGAGACTGACAAATCTTATCCCCATATGTCATTTTTATTGCACTGTTCTTTGCTGGAAAGAACCAGTACAGCGTAATAGCCTTTAAATAGTTTTCAGAGAATGGGAATGTAGCATCAGAGAGTACATTAAAACTCGGATGCAAAAAGGGCTGTTTGTCTGTTCTGACTCACCACTTCTTTATCTTCCACTAGTACCATGTCATAGGCACTGAGTGCAGCACAGAATATGATGCAAGTAACTCCTTCAAAGCAGTGAATCCACTTTTTTCTCTCTGATCGTTGTCCACCCACATCAAACATCCTTTGCAGAAAAAAAGTAACATATGTACAATGTAAGGCACTAATAAAGATGTAGTCATGCTTTTAGTGCACAGAGTTCAAATGGGGAT
Source organism: Cinnycerthia olivascens (assembly GCA_035048155.1). Lineage (NCBI taxonomy): Eukaryota > Metazoa > Chordata > Aves > Passeriformes > Certhiidae > Cinnycerthia > Cinnycerthia olivascens. Next base: position 867,865 of record JAWWMU010000054.1, on the reverse strand, counting down.
GAATGACAAATATATAGCTTTTCCAAATATTGGTCTTTTTCTACCCCAACAGGTCAAGAAGTGCTGTGTGTTGTTACTCATGGCTTTGTAGTGAGTATAAAATGAAACAAAAAGGCTTAAATATCTGCATGTAAGATTAATACTCAGTACTTTCATGTGGCACTTTGTGTTGAGGAAGTGAGTCTCAGGGCAGGACTGAGGCAGGCTAGGATTTATTTAGGGTGGAGTTCTGAGACATGGATAGAAGGCCCTCAAATTCAGTTCCATTTACTATTTCATGGTTTTGCTTGCAGTGTTCTGACATATAGATCAATAAGAGGTGCAGCTGAAGGGCAATCACACATTGAGCCCAGGCTGTGCATCAATAGGTGTGGCCATCTGCTCACTGCCCTGAAGTGATCACTGAGCTCACCACATAACCTACATCACACACCTCTGGAGGGTCTCTTCCCTGTCCGTCTCAGTAGCTGCTCTTAAGAAACAATTCCTGGAGAGCAGGAATCCCTTCAATTGTACAGCTGGAATTGTAGGCCTGTCTTTCTCTGCGAAAATTTCCTTCCACCTTTGCCAGGAATTGCTGCTACCTTTGGGTAGTGTCATATGAACTTTATATGGGCACTCTATGGGATCCAAAGCCAGCTGGAAACATCAGCTGGGACCTAGTAAGGGCCCTTAGCCCTGGCTTCCAAAACTCCCACTTACTTTTGCAGTTCTTCAGTGATAAGGGCTAGGGCTTTCTTTTTACTGTTTTTCTGAAAAAAATAGTGCCAAACTTGAAAATTTTTCAAGTGTATTATAAAGCAGGGAAAACATAGAAAATCAAATTTATCCTGCCCTTGGATTTTCTGTTTCCTACTGTGCATGATGACTTTTCCCTGTGCTGCCTGTTGTTGAACTTAATGCTGTAAAACCTAATTCCCTGTTGGATTACTCCTTTCTTCAAGAATATGCATTAGACCTCTGGATCCTGCAGTATCTGAAAATTAAACACAATTCTTATAGCAACAAATAAAGTGAGATTCAGTAAGAAACAATAATGTCAGTAGTGAACAGAGCAAGAGTAATTTGTTAGTGAAACATTGTTATTTACAATATCTTAATTCTTTGTTTCCTTCACCATCAGTAGTGCAAAAAGGGTTATTTTTTTATAATTTTTCATCCTTAGGAACAAATGAAACCTTTTGCAATGCTCATAATTAACTGTTTCTGCAGCTGAGGAGTAATCTTTTTTTTTCCAGTACATTTCATCATTTTTTTATTAGGTGTCTATAAAAATGAATTATTTTGAAAATTGAGAAATTGTTGTGGGGCAAGATTTTGATAATAATAATTGCATTCTTCCAAGCATATCTTCACTGAGTTCAGAAGGTCTACTGAAAAGTGGGGTCAGCATAAATAAAGTATCTTGACTTTTGTCTCTGAGTAGTGCTCAAAAGTCACCTACAATTACATGCCTTTTTTGATTTGTAGTGTATAACTCTGAAATCAGGGTTATGGCAGGAAAAAAACTTTAAAAAGCTTCAAGATTTAATCTTCAGGAAAGTTTTGTTTCAGTATACATAATCGTGTGAATCAGTATTCACTTCCTGTGAGCTTTTAGCATATGGCTCTTTGAATATTCATGAGAAGTCAGTTAAAAAGGACAAGACCCAGGCCAGAGGCAATCCTTATGGGCAGTTTTTGTCGTACTAACCTCAGATTGCCTCTCTCTTCTCAGCCCAGAGATTAAAACATGCCCATGTAAAACCAGTCCCTCCATAAATAGCAGAAAATGAGGTGATCTTATTTTACCAAGACGGTCAAAGTTAGTCTAGAAATCTCTATATTTTCCCAGAACTGCTCTTGAAAATCTTATCTGTAGATACAGAAATAGCTATATTCCCATTCATTGGTACACACAGAGAGGCCTGAAGATTAAAATAAAGCGTGCCTGATTTCAAACTCTTCCTAGCACACCAATAGAAAGGACACTAGAGGACCTGTGAAGATTAGACCTTCTTTGAAAAACACTTAAATATATTCTGAGCTCTAAGTCAACATTAATGAAACAAACTGAAGAGCACATGGAAGCTAAATTGCACTAAACCAGCAAAGTAACAACTAAGCAAGGAGCAAATAAATATCGATGTTTTCTGTGCAACTCTAATTCAGTTTCCTGGAGCAGTACTGGGATTTAGACTACTGCACAGATACAAAATATTTTCTGTCTCATTCAGTTCAGTAAAGGGACAGGTGTTTAGTAAATGAGGCATCTATTCGTGGGTCTTTTGTATCCATGTATGGCTTGTGACCCAAAGCCCCATCAGTACATCTGTCAAAACTCACTCTGAATGTGTAAGTGTTCCTCTCTTCATAGATGTTTCTATGGTACCTATCAAACTTGGTGCAGAGACATCAGGATGTTCCAGCTGTTTTGCATTGCTATGGCAATGCAAAGTGGCAGTGCCTGGCTGGTTAACATGGATTGATAATTGCTCTGCACCACTTTAGCAGCTCAAACCGCTCAGACTCATGGTAATGATTTTACCTAATATTACTCAACTACCTGAAACCACCAATGAATTTACTCATTTACACTACTGTGATGCACAGCAGAGAGGCTAAAAACAGTGGAGTTTGTGTTTATGGTGGCATTAAGAGACTTCCTCTTTTTTGCAGACTCTTGGGTAACTAAGTTCCCAGTTGTGCTGCATTTCAGCTAGACCCAAACACTAATGCTGATATTCTCATATCAGGACTGATAGCATCCATGTCCATGAGGATTTCCCTCTGGTGGTTTCTTTCTCCACCCTGAATTTATTTTTTATATGAGCTACGATTGTAACTGAAGACATTCAAATTTTCAATGTACAAATCTGTCTGGAAATAGGTTAATCAGAGAAAAAGAAAACGATATCTATGACATTGCACTGTAACATTTGTGGGCAACTCATGAATTTTCATGAGTGACCAGAATATTGATAGATGATAATAATATATTTGTAAGACATCTACTTCAGGATCTCATTTTGTATGTGCAATCTCTGTTGTGTTAAAGCATCTGTGTGGTAGCAGAGATGATTTGGGGAATGCTTAATTGGCACATGAGGAGAAAGAAAGAAGCCAAATGAAAAATTAAAGTTATAATCCTCATGCTTTATAAATCTGTCTGTCTCTACAGGCAGTTTCTTGTCTAGACTGCATTCCTCAATATGCACCCCAGCCCCTAGATTAAGAATTAAATGGATTTCAGTCCACAGAGAAAAGCATTATAGAACTCTGAAATAATAATTAATTCAAATCCATTTTCATGTGCAATTAGATGTTTTTAATTGGCTCACCAAGCATAACTAGATCTTGAATATCTGAAAGTGTAAAACATTTCAGTCAAATTTCTCAGAGGTATTATTTTCAAAATATTTTTCTGAACATTTTGATTTTCATCTTAAATGAGCATGAAGACATGCTTGATAGTGCTGAAATTTCCCATGGGACAGATTTTTTTTTTTTGCCAACTGTAGTGCATTCCAGTGCTAAAAGCAGTTCTTTCCATTCCTAAAAGAACAGTGAAAGGTTGAGAGTGTGTGCAAATTGGTAGACATCAAATGTTTTTTGTGTGCTCTTAAGGACATTTAAGTAGGCAAATTTCCTAAATGTCACAATTATTCAAATGGCAGGATATAACTGAAGCTTTTTAGACATTTACATATGTAAAAATGTCCTTTTAGAATCTAATATTCTGTGACCTGTTTATAATGGTCCATTATGTGCTTAAAGCTGGAGTACTGATAATAAAATACCTTGCTTTTTCAGCTGTGTAAAAATGTTAAATAAGACTGGATTCAGTGCTATCACAATGGTATCACCTGTGTTTTAATAAGTCAATACCTGTGAAAGAAAATACCTAGGAAAGATAAATCCCGAAAAAACTGTAAAATATGGCTTTCATACCTGAAGTTCAAATCCTTGAAAGAAAATTGAGTCTCTATTATCCCCGTTGTCTGCACTCGGGAGTGCAGGACATCTTGCTCAGTAGGGACATAGTCTGGCATTGCCAGCCTGTCCAAATCGTTGAGGTAGCTAGGGAGAGTGAGAAAGAAACTGTGGTTGGTGAATTCAAAAAGTGAAATGTTATTATAAAATCACTCCACACTGAGCCACTTTTAAATATGCTATGCAAATTACACAGTTAAATAAAATACTGTTAGTTTTTATACAATTGAGTTCCACAATTCAGAGCCTTCCTTTTTTTTTTTTTCCTTTTATCTAGAAGTGAAATTCAGTTGCACATAAACATCTTTCTGAGAATGGCAGCAAAGGAAAATCCTTATATTCCTTAGAGATACCTGAAAACCACCTTGTCAGAAAGGGGTTTTGGCCATTTTCTCTCAGCAAGTGGAAATTGCTGACTCAGGGGAAGAACCACAAGCTACTGCAGAAGCAGATGCATAAGGAATCACCTCAGCCTGTCAGACCAATTGCAACAGTATTTTCCTTCCTAAGTGAAAAAGGGTGCATAATATTTTGAAGGAATTCACTTTTAAGGGCTGTTTTACCAGTAGACCTCTCAATTTACAATAAGAAGGTACATGGTGATTTAAAAAAATATATTTTTTTAGTCAAAACAAAATCTTCAATGAAGCTGAGGATCCCTTGGGTTAGTATGCTGATGAGTGCTTGAAAAACCATGGATTATCTGTTTTTACTTCTGGTATATAGAGATAAAATCTGCATTATATGAGAACCCAAACCAGATCTTTGAAGCATGTTTTTGTCCAGCACTTCTCCTTTGTCTTCTAGGGGCAGACAGCTTTCTTTAAATAACTCTGCATCCTACTGGCTGATCTGGGAATCTGTGTAGAGGGGTTATGAGTTGACAAAAGAAAAAGAAAAGGTGATGCCTGAGTAACCGCCTGCATTTTAGCTACGAATATTCAAATAAATACCAAAGCCAAAAGCAAGAAACTACACAATAGCTGAAGCATTTTCAGTGGCCAGTTGGCACCTTCCTATTTGTAGGCTCAGGTCTCTGACAAACAAAACACTGTGTCTCTAATATTAGTCTATTAGGCTCCATGCCTTCTTTATCCTCTCTACACTAAGTCTGCCCAGCAGGAAGTTCTGCTGCTCAGTTTAACCAGAATCTTCCAAAAGAACCTCAGATCATCATCCTTGTGTGCAATATTTAATAAATCTGTAAGTTAGAAAAAAAAATAAAATTGAAGAATGAAATTAAGTTAAATAAAGTAAAAATTAAAAAAGCTAGAATGTTTCATTTGGATATTTCCAAGTAATGTTTAGAAATGGGATTTTCTTATTTTAAGTTGAATAAACTGTATCCAGTCTGCAAGGGGTATTGAACCTGATCTGAGTAATTCAATGTTTTCCCATTATTAGAGGTGAGGAAACAATCTGTTGGGGAAAGAAAAAAAAATCCAATATAGCTCTGTTTCTCTGAGTAGGGCCTGAGGCAAACTCACTTCAGCTCACCTTTGTGGAAGGCAGAAACAAGAGACATTATTTATAAAACATGTAAACACTAAAACAAACACTTGAATATAAAATAAAGTTCTGATTGTTCTTAGCCACAAATGCCTAAATTCAATTCAACACATCCAATTGTAATTGCATAAAAAATTAGACCAAGTCAATTATCTTGTTAAAAGTGCAGGAGGCAATTTCAGGCTCTTAGAGCTGTAGACAGCTCCAAGGGGAGACTGCAGACGATCTCTTCACTGGGAGGGAAAGGAGGGCATGGAAACTGGTGGGTCAGAGAATGCGGATCTTTCCTTGGCTTGGATAAGGTGATAAGACTCCTACCCTGAGAGGAAAATGACTGAGTTAGCAAGATGCATCTTGTACTGCTGGTAGCTGTACAATGACACAATTTGTAAAGTCCCAATCTTGCCTCTTCCATACTCTTCATTCCATTTGAAAACAGAATTAGTTCCAGGTGAGTCTAAGGGAGAAATTACAGTCAAATTTGACAAAGACGGAATTTTTCTATTATTCAGGTGTCAATTTTTTTTTTCCAATTAAAACACACAATGGAAAAGCAGTGATCAGACTTCATTAGCATGAATTAATAATGAAAAATCTCTGAGAAGATAACCTCAGAAAGTCAGAGTTTACAAAGTATTAATCAATATTCTTTGTAGGAGCTGATTCACAGGCACTGAGAAACAGGGTTTTTGGTTTAAAAGAAAATTGAACTGCAGCATTAGATGGTTGATTGACTGTAGCTGACTTTGAACAGATCATTAGAAGCCCAGCAGCAAGGGCAAATATTAAGTTGATTTTAATGGTTCAGAGCCAAAGGCTAGAATTTTAGAAGCATCAGATACAAAAAGATGAAGACAGAGAAGCAGGATTTTCAAGAAATTAACAGGAATGTTCAAGTAGATGAAAAAAGATCACTGTAATTTTTTTTAATATAAGTCTAGAAATAAAAAATAACTAAAAACACAATCTATATTAACCTCCTTAAATACTGAAACCTATTACAAGTTAAAACAAGACACAAACAATAACACTGAAAAGGAATTAATTTAAGTTCTTCTATTTTCTTTGTAGACAAAAAAACCTAATTTGCCAGGAAGAGTGTACAGAGAAGAGTGTTAGCTGGTAAACAGGGTTTAAATTTCCCTTTTACTTATTATGACTAGCTTGTTACGGGCATTTAGTGGGAATGCCTGTGGAACCTGTCAGAAGGGATACGTTAGAAAAAAATTGTTTTGTACCATTCTTATAAAAATATAACACTGCTATAAAATACTGTCAAATCAGGCACAAATCAACATAGGTAATATTTTCTTGGTTTAGGACTCTTGCAAAAGGTCTTCATTCTTGTTTGGAAGATATAAAGAGATGAAAAATTTTTAGTATTTTCTCTGCATATTCCCTGCACTATATCTACAATTATTGAATGATGTTTGCCTCCTGAAGTCCCTCATTCAGCCATACCTTTCTTTTCCTGTTTTGTAGCAGGGACACCCAACACCTTGGAAGGCTTCACCCTGCAGGTGCCTTCAGCCTGTAGGAGGAGCTCCAGGAGTGGGGAAACTTCCAGCTCCAGGTGTCAGAGGATGAACCTCAGCTGGAGCAAACCTCTGCCCCAGGTCTGGAGCCAGACTTGAGTCCTCTGGAAAGCCTCTGACCCAGCGACACCTCCCTTCACTGCTGTGTATGTGGGTGAGAAGGCAGCCAGCAGGACTGCAGCCTGCAAGAGCAGCCAAGCCAGGGACTCCTGGAAAGTCTAAAGCCACTGATGTCATCCGAGGTAAGGGATGTGCCCTGGCTGGATGGTGATCCTTTGTGGGGCTGGGGTTGAGCAGCCCCAGTCAGCCCCTGCTTATCTGCTTATCTGGCAGCTCCCAGGACTCAGAAAGGGAGCTGGGGCTGCCAGGTGGGAGAGCAGCTGCAGCTCCATGGGTTCAGCTGAGGTGGTAACGGCCCGGGGAACACTTGTCCATGCAGCCGGGTTAGTTTAGAGGAAAGTTCTTATAGTTCCCTCTGGACTTACATTTAGTCTCCTGCAACTTTTTATACAAAGTAGCACTCTAGGTAAAACCTAAGCTCTTTCAAGTCACCTTTCCCTCATTTTGTCAATCTTGGAAATACTCAGAGGGGCGGGAGAATACACTTTTTTTTTTTTTTTTTTTTTAACCATTCGAACTCACAGAAACAAATTGTTCCTGAAACCTTATTTTCACTTGTTTCCTCCAGCTAAACATTTCTGATACATTATAAACCTTAGCGACCCCCTCAATTTTTTCACATTAATGAGCAGTGGTTTTCACAGGCTGTCCTGCAAGGGGGGCAGTGATTGCTGCAGCAGCAGCCAGCTGTTCAGCAGCTGTGTCACCTACTAGGCTGCCGAGTCGCTGAGCTGGTACTCTGCTGCCCTGGCGAAGCAGGCCTGGGTCCCTCCGTCTCGCCACAGCTGCTTGATGAGCTCCACCAGCTCAGAAGACATGCTGCTGTCCTCCAGAGTTGTTGCCATGGCACACAGCTTCCTCTCATCTCCCTAAAGAGAAATTTCAGTAAATATTGTGCAAGCGTGCTGTGCCCCTTCACCTCCTTGAAGATGTGCTTGGTTTATAATGAGTTGCAAGGGCAAAATTTCTCATTTTCACTGTCTTTTTCCAGGTTGCTGCACTCGCCTGTGCATGTAAACATCTTTTTACAAGCTCACTTCCCTTTAGGTAGTGCCAAGGTTAGGCTGAAACCGTGGTACACAGAGTTTTCATCTTTTTATCGTTTTGTTTTGTTCATGTGAAGGCCCAGTTTCATCTTGCCATATGCATTCACAAATAATCCAACTTGGATGGAAAGCTATTATATTAATAGAGAGTAATAGGGCATCAACTTAAATTCAAAAGGACATTTAAAGTTAAAACATATTATACATATACCAATGCATAAATCTATATCTAAAAGTGTTTTCAAGAAAAAATTTCTAGCCTTAGAAGAAATGTGACAAAGTGAATAGAATAAGTGGATGCATTTCCCATATGCGGGGAAGAGGAAATCTGTACAGAATAAAATCGCAAATATTTTAAATACATTATTTTGTAATTTCTTCCTTTTGTAATCAAATAAAAATATTTTAAATATTTAAATAATTAAATATTTTAAGATTTAAACAATTAAATATTGAAATAATATTTAAATAATCTATTTCATTAAAAACATTTATTTTCAGTAGTTAACAGCTTAGGAATTTACTGTAAATAAGGAGCATGATTAAAATAGACATTTGATACCTTGGGATAATTATAAAATATAATTCCTTCCTAGTCATAGAAGTAGACAACTCAAGTGATTTGCAGCCAATTGTTGCAAAAGTATAAATGGATTCTGACAGACATTGTTTTGGCAGGGAATATGTTTTATTCAAAACCAGGAAACATCTTCACAAAAATTTTTAACAAATTTACTCTAGGACTGTGCTATATCTTTATGTCTCAAGAGGAGCTGCAGTTTATGGAAACTTTATAAAAATCAGTGGCAGATTGAAAATTAAACACTGCATTTTTTTTCTGAAAGAGAAATTGAGTAGGCATGGAAAAAAAAAAGAGAAATTGAGTGGGTACGGAGATAAAAAAAAAAAAACCAAAAAACAGAAACGGGGGAAATAACCATGAGAAAATTGTCTTCACTAGAATGAGGGAGGAGGACAGCAGGATAATTGCCCTTCTACATCAAACAGCACCAGCTCCATGTACACCCCCATCCCCTCCTGCTGTGCTGGGATCAGCAGAAACGAGTCACGCTCTCGTGTGTGCCTCGCGTTTGTCTCCAGGGTGCACACTCGCTCAGCAGAAAGATAAGAGTTGGAATGTTCCCTGCTTCAAGATATGACATATCACGGAATGATTACAGCTATCCACCTACCAGGCTGGATTTGTAGGTTGAATGTCCTGCAGTAAGAAGCCTTGAGCTCAGAGTCTCTAGGTGTAGAGGGTAAATGTTCATTGATTATTGTGCAAAGGGGGCAAGTGTGGATTTGGAGCTTACATAATAAGGGAATATAGCAGCAGATTGAATTTATCACAGATCTGATTTGTACAATTTTTTGTTTCTGGCATTTACAAAGACTTCAAATAATTTTCATACTAAAAATAGATTGGAATGATGTTTTAGAAAGAAAAAATTGCCTCACTCCTCAGAACAGATGTTCTTCAAATTAAGTGCTAAGGCCTTTTCCGTACCAGTAAAATGTTTTTTCAGACAGACCTAGAACATGGATAAGCACATTGCTTTTGGCAGCAAGATAATCTCAGTCCTTGAGCTAGAAGACTTGGAGCAGCTAAATCTGGACCAGAACACACAGCAAGAAAGTCCAGCCGAAATCAGAGCTTCTATCAAAATAGCTCAAGCTTATCAATGACTTCTGATATAATGGGAAATATAAACTAAGTTTTTGGAGGTTTTTGGAAGAAAAGACAATGTTTAGTGACAATTCAAATAAATTTGACCAAAATTTCTATTTTCTCTAAAAATCACATCCAGGTTTCGCTTCTGTCCTTCTGGGGGAAAAGAAGGCAGGCACTGTAAACATTCTGTACAGCTGTATGCAACTGTGTTCCTAGAGGCCTATTCTGCAATGACAGCAAGGGCTGACTGTGCTATAAATGACAAACTTACAAAAGCTGTATTTTCTGTATTTGCTTATATAAAATGCTAAGAAATTGACTGGACTATTAAACAAGTTCTCTGTGCTGTGAAGTCCTTTTGAAAAGAGTGTCTATGAAACTGGCATTGAGTGAGCCTGTACAGATAACTCAGAAAATTTGTCAGGGTTGAGAAAAGACACTGAAATACTGGGGGACACAGAGAACATATCTCAGGAACAGATGGCAGAGTCTGTACCACGTAGAGGATACCATGGGCTGAGCTGGGCAGGACCTGTGCTGCAAGGTCCAGCTGTGTCCATGGCTTGGGCCATGCAGGGTGGTTGATGGCTTCTTATGCAGTACGGCACTTTCACATTGCCCTGTTTTCTGTGTGCTGCTTTTGGGCCTTGTTATGTTTGTTTGAATGACCTGCATTCGTGGGAAATATTTAATTTCTATTCTGTCAAATGCCAGTATGAGCTTTAGTAACCTCTGAAGATTTTGTTTATCATTTTTCAGGTCAAAGTACCACGTGTCATTATAATGAAACATAGACTTCTGGAACAAGTAAAGCTCTTTCAGATAAGCAGATGTTATTCCCTCTGAGATAAACCTCTAGGGATTAAGCAGAATTTGCCAAAACTGGAACCAACTGATATTCTGACCAGCATTTGACAAATTCTCAGCAAGATGTGAATTATAGGCTAACAGACTAAATCATTGCACAGAGAAGTTTTTCCTTTATTTCTGTCTTTGAAAATTCAGTGATCAGGTCTTCCTATGTCTTTGCCTCCACGTGCCTGTGCAGAGAATTGTTGGCTGTGTCAGGAATGCTGGACTCCACTTTCCTGTGGTGCCAGTGTGCCAGTACTGCATCCACACCACAGGGAGGTCTCTGCTTCAGGAGCAAGGACAGACTGAAATGCTCCCAATATGTCTACGTGACCTTTCCTTACATGGCTGAACCCCAAGGTTTGGTCATAAAAGGAAAATATGTTTTACATTTCCCAATAGCAATAAATAAGCAACTTAGCAGCTAAGAAAAGGTTCTTTTTCATTTTTTTGGTGTTTTTTAATGTTTTTGCAGCTTGAACATTTCTTTTGTAACAATCAAAATCGGAGTTTATGCAGAGGTTAGACCCCAGGCACCATTTCTGAGAAAAATAAAAAAAAAAGTAAAGACATTTTGTCACAGGTAACTCAAATGGTACTCAGTTAACTCAAATGGTACTCAGTTTCCACAGTCATAATGAAAATACCAAACGCTCTTTGTTCTACTAGTCTCTACTATTATATTACAAAAAAAAAAAAAAAAAAGCGTATTTCAAGAGAAGGGGTATTATACTCACAATTCTAGCAGAGTTTTCATAATTCATTCCTAACTTAGTCATTGCTTTCACAATAGCCAGGATAGACTGTACTATGTTACTATAAATGATAGGTCTGAACTCCATGCGTTCCTCGTAGGTGAAACCATCTTTATGGATGATCCTGGTGAAAAAAACCAACAAAATTTATGAGATACATTAAAAAAAACAAAAGAAAAGAAAGAAAAAGAAAGTAATGAAAAGGTAAATCAGATGCTTTTGTAGTCAGTGTGAGAAAAAACTGAATCCATTGGGCCCTTAGAAAAACATTTTTCAGTGGTTGATCTGCCTGTTCTGCTAGAAAAGGAGAACAGCAGTTTCTGTCTGTGAGAGTTTAATTGTCTGCACCCAGTGTGAGTGAATAGGTGCTGCTTTTTTTTCCCTTGCAGGTTAATCTAAAACAAGGTATGAGTCTAGAACAGGAGCCAGACCCATCTCTGGAGATATAGGGCAAGATGAATTTCTGTACTTTAATCCCACTGGAAACTGCAATATTAGTCATGGGCTGCTGTTTCTTGTTCAGTCATTCTGATTTTTATCCAGAATCTTACCTAGAGAGAAAAATTATTGGAAAAAATGTTTCAACACTGAGGGTTACTTATCGAGAAAACAAGAAATAAAATTTTAATATTTCTTTGTGCATCAGTTACAGTTTCTAGTCATAGCAAATAGTTATTCTTATTATCTCCAGACTTTGGAGACACACATTTTACTCCAGAGGGTAAAGAGCCTTAGTAATAAATTTCAGTAATCTGATTCTGACAGAGGAATTAGAATTTCATAATCCTCCTTGACTGGAGAATGGCATGTGGTTAAAGTTCTCCAAATCAGTGTGCAGATTATATCGTGACTTAGAGACATCTTTTTCCATGAGCTGTGAAAAAGGATGAAATCTTCACCCACTTCGGCCTGATGTGCTCTCAATGAATATACACAAAACTGCTTTGGCTACTGGAACTGAGGTTCTATTCTTCCTCACCTCAGCTGGTCAGAGATGAAGGCTATTAAATACAGAATTTCTAGGCTTTAGGGTTTGGTGTTTTACCCCATTTTACCTGAGATACACTCAGGAGAGAGCTGACTAAGAGGCCAAGTCTGCCCTGTCAGAAAACAATTCACTCACATACACACACACAGAAAACCCAGATGACAACTGATGTGTCTTAACATCTCTCTGAGTTATGCATGTCAGAAAACTCCAAATTTGCATTCCTGTGCCTGTAGGAATAGTATCTGTAGGAAAAAAAAACTCTCTAAAATGTTTTCCCAATCCCTTCTAGATCAGGCAACTCTATGAACTCTCTTTTGAAGCTTTTATTTTTTTTTCTGAATGCTGTTTTCATCATGAATTCAAATGAATTCTGCAAGATTCAAAGGAGTCCTATTGAACTCGGGAGAAAAAAGAAAGAGGAGCTCATGGAGCAGAGATCCCTCCATTTTATGGATGCACTCTTCTGAGGCTTTTATTCACAAAAGCAGGGTTTCTCATCAGATAGGTGGCTTTGATTCAGTCTCAACAGGCATGATGAGCTACCAAATATTTTGCTTCCTGCTTTCCGTTCACTGAAATATTTGTAGAACTGCTAAATAAGAGCACAGCACAGAGATACACAACTTGGTTTTAAAAAAGCTAGACCGCACATTGGAAATTAGGCAGTTAGAAGCACAGAGCTCCAGAGATAATTTTTTGTTTTAGTAACTCTCATAACCATCCTCATATTTTTATATTGCAAGGGCCTTGCAGTATATCTATATTTTGAGTATCGGAAGATATTTTGTAAAGCTTAGTGGATGGATATAACTTTGATTAAGACTGAAAAATGTGATCTCTTAATTAGAGAATTATGTTATTATTTCTAAAATTACTATGATTTTGCTGGAAACTATTCTCAGCAAAATAATTTCCTTTTTAAGCATCTACTAGTGTTCTTTAGAAAATGTTTTGATCATTGAATAAATTAACTAATACTGGGAGTTTTAACTGAAAAAAAAATCCCTTAAAAAAAAGTCCTTGGTTGTGACGAAAAGATGACATTGTATATGAAAAATATAATTTTTGTGAACAGTTTTCCTGTAAAATAATTCATATTTGTGATCAATTTGACAGGTCATAAATGCACAAGTCTTTATACATAATTCCCAGCTTTGCAATGTTCTCTCCCTCCTCCATGCTGTTAAATCTTATCAGCCTTCTTAAAGTGCTCAGTTCAGAGGAACGTCTTTAACTTGCTCCTGCTTGAGGCAGCTTTGAGCACAATGCACCTCAATGGTTTGCTGAACACAGAGGGTCTCCTGAATGGAACTCAAACCAGAAATAAATTTATCTACTATTTAACTGGAAAGAAAAAGGTTAGCAAAGTATTTGGTGGATAGTTCTGAATCTGCGTTATTACAAAATGAGTTCCTTAAACAGTAGAGATTTGTTCTTATGACATCATATTTTTTACTTAACTCTTTGAATGCATTGGTGAAGATAATAAATAAGGGAACTTAAGTTCAGAATATATACTGGTTTCATAAACAGGTTGCCTGATTGCTGCATGGGAAGAGATTGTTGCTTACAAAGTGGGATCAAATCTAAACAACTGCAATCCTTGTGTAATTTTTTCTATATTTGAACAGGTTTAAAAATCAGACCTGGACCTCTCTATGACAATAAAACTAGACACAGCAGCAATATTTTATCAGGCTGCGCAGTAAAGGAGGACATTTGCCATCAGTGTAAGTATGGTCCCTTGAACTTTGGTGGATTATTAATTTTAACCAGATACATAATTAGCATTTTGGCTACCCTTAAAAGAAAAATATGCATGAATTTAGTTGGGCATACACATGTAGAGTGGTTTGACCTTCCTCTGAAACCAAGGAAAATGAAGTTCCTGGCTTCAATCTGTGAAGCACCTTGTGCACTTTGAACAAACAACTACAAGTATTCTTGCGGTAGATTTTTTTTTTTATACACTCACAATATCTCTGTAACCAGGCAGTCAGTCCAAATTCGAACAGGGATTGCTGCATATTAGTTTGTACAGCCTGTTTTTTTTCCAGGGTGATTATTGTATGAAAACCTTTTGTGTTGATAATTTTCTTACAAAAAGCAGTTCTTACATCATGATATCATGGGTAACAGCTGCTCACTGTGCAGACAGGTGACTAAATATGTTTTCCCCTGACCTGTAGGAGACCTTTTTAACCTTGACAGGTGCTCTGGAGACCAAGAATGATCTCTAGAGGCCAATTTGGGAGAAAAAAACTAATGAAACAAAAAAAATTAAAACCAACACTGAAATAACCTCACCTCCCTGGGAAACCCAGGAAGAAACCCCTCTCTGTTCTATGGTACAATGTGAATATTTTGATATTTGCTCTTGAAAAACAGTGAAATCAAATTAAATTAATTGGCGAGATGATTCACACCAGGTGTAATTAAACTGTGGAACTACTTGCTGTAGAATGCTGTGGATGTTGTTGGTTTACATGGATTCAACAGAAGGTTCAGGGGTAGACATGAATTAGCTGGGGGTTACTGTAGATACAGAGTGGTGCTGTCTCTGGTTCAGGACAGTTCCCAAGCTGCAGACCATCAGAATCTGCCAGGGTATCCAGCACAAGTGTGTTGGTTTGGCTGGTCTGATGATCTGCAAACATCCTTCATTGGCATCTGCTGGGGACAGGGTCTGCCAGGAGGCTCAGCCACCACTGCTTGTCTCACACAGTCCTATTCCTACCCCAGTAACTCCCACCAAAGCCAAGGAAGCAGATTCCCTGCTCTCCTTGCCCAATGTGTGATTTGGTTCAGATTTGACTACCAATCCACCTGTGTGTTTCAGACACTTTGTGATTTCCTTTATTGTGTATTTGAATAGAAACCTGATTTGAATGATGTTTCTTTGCATTTTATTCAAATAAGCATAAACATTGTAATAAGACTTTAGCTAGACAGCTTATACTACAAATACCAAATTCAACAGCTGATAAGCATATTCAGATACTTACTTCATTTGCTTTACAATAGTGCTCTTTCCTGACTCCCCAGCACCTGCAGAAGGGGAATGTTGAGAAGATATGATTGATAGATGAATAAGAGGCAAGTATTAAAAATAACTCTCTGGAACACGGAATTTTCTATCTATGAAGAGAAGTATAGATGTCTTAGTTTCTCATTGTACTAAGTATAAACCCTCCCTAATGTCCATTTGGATTTAAAAAGAACGAAGTCTGGGTAAAAGTATTAACACTGAAAAGGAAAGGGACACTTGAAAAGAAGTGAATATTCAGTCAGTCAAAGAAAATTACAGAACTTTAATTAGCAAGTAAATAAAATATGGATAATATTTTGATTTAATTTCTGGCAGATGGACAGGAAAACATGAACAAAGTACAGCCTCTGACAGCGTCCCATTTATTAGCTGATTTGTAGCTGCTCTTTTAGTGTGCATTATGACCTTTTGTAAGCCAAGTGACCCAGCACCATGCCCTTTAGCCATCTTCCATGAGGAACTGAAACACCAGAGTGCAGGGACTTACATGTGGCCTAGCTCATGATGCAAAGGCAGCATATGAGCAATAGTCTTGACACATTTTTTTGTCTGTTCCTCTGCCATGTGGTCTGCTGCCATGTATTATTGTGGCTGGAAGTGGGAAACCTGCAGAGCAGTGCACCAGTTCCACTTTGGGAATGATTCTGCAGTAAAGCCTCACAGCTGCTGAGGAGGTGCAGACTTTTGCTTACACAGCTTGTTGAAGAACTAGGGGAGAGGTTTGGCCCTCTTATCTCATGGAAAGTGAGTAATCACAATGTAAAATGTCCCCATTACAAATCAACACAAGTGACTATCATCTTCTGCCAATAAGAGTGATAAGGGTTGACAAGACTAACCAAAAAAGAGATGGATTTTGAAAGCACCTGAAGCGAGGATTTAACTTTGTGAATTCATGGGACGAGATTTACAGAATCAGAGAATATGCTGGTCCTTACAAAACACACCAAAAATCACACCATGTGCCTGACAGCATTATCCAAACACTTGAACTCTGCAGGCTTGGTGCTGTGACCACTTCCCTGGGGAGCCTGTTCCAGTGCCCAGCCACCCTCTGGGTGAAGAACCTTTTCCCCATATCCAAACTAAACCTCCCTTGACTCAACTTCATGTTTTTTCTTTGAATCCTGCCACTGATCTTGAAGCGATCAGTACTTGACTCTCTGTTTCCCCTCATGAATGTGTTGAAGACTGCAATGAGATCTCCCTTTAGTCTTCTCTTCTCCAGGCTGAACAGATCTCAACTACTCCTCACAACAATTCTTCTCCTGACCTTTCACCATCCTCCTGGCCGTCCTTTGGATGACCTCTAATAACTTAATGACTTTTTATGTTATGTCGCCCAAAACTGCATACAGGACTCAAGGTGAAAAATATTCATCATATGTCTAGGAAACTGAACTATTCATTACCAGAATTTGTGCTCTCTTTCCTGGCTGTGATGCTCTGCCTGAATACCCCAGGACAGGGCTGGCCCTCCTGGCCACCAGGGCACTGCTGGCTCATGTTCAGCTTTCCACTGACCAGGATCCTCAAGTCCCTTTCCCCACCACTGCTCTTCAGCCTCTCATTCCCCAGTCTGTCTGTACATCCAAGGTTGCCCCATCCTAGGTGCAGAATCTGGAACTTTCCCTGGTTGAACTTCATATG
>JAWWMU010000054.1:819043-850449 GCA_035048155.1 Cinnycerthia olivascens | reverse complement strand
GTAACTCAGTTATCCAGCTGTGAGCTGGACATTTTATCCAGCAGGATCCTGTGAGAGAAAGTATCAAAAGCTCTGCTGAAGTACAAAAAGATACATCACTACTTTTCTCTTTGTAGATTACCTTTTCCCTCATGGTATGGTGTCAAATACCTCTGACAAAATCAAAATCTGAGGCCTATGATTTTAACCAAGGACTTCTCAGTAAATGGAACAAACTGATTACAGATTATCAAACACATTCTGTAAAGGTAACAGTATTCAAATGACAGGGATTAATTTAATTAAATGAATCACAAAGACAGCAAACCATACTCAAAACATTTTCTGAAACCCATGATGTGAATGGTAGAAAGTGCAAGAGAAAAACAAGCCCATGCAAAATGGGCTGATGCTGCCATCTGCCACAATTTGGAAAAAATGCAAATTTGCTGTAGATCATTTATAATCCTTTCAGTGATGTTCTGAAGAACTTGGGAAAGCCCAATCAACAAGGTAGCGTTTGCTACACTTTTTGTAAGGAAGAGAGGAGGCTGTACTGAGAATTCATACATACACCTCATGGAAAGATGCCAGAAAAAATAATATAGAAAATAGCTTCTCTTCCACATCTGAAAGATGGTGTTAAAATAAAGTGAGAGACATCATTTACATCTTCTGGATGGATTTTTCTACCTCTGCTCATCTTTAATTTATGATCCAATAATGTTTTTATCTAAACAACAGACGACTTTCAGACTTTGGCTTCACCATGGAGTATCATCTTAGTTGTATCAGCATTTCCACCCTAGGAAGTGGGACAGGAATAAATTTTTTTACACCTTTTTATTTTATTCCTTCCCTTCACCTTTGGCCAGTCCCTGGTGTGGAAGACCAGGAGTAGGGCTGCATTTCCACTTGCTGCAGTGGATTCCTACCTGCAGAAATAGTGCTAAAAGTGCATCACAAAATACCTAGTGTGACTTCACAGGGAGCTGAAGGCATCTTCTTCAAGTGCAGATTTTCTGAATCATAGACAAGAACTTAGGACAAACAGTCTTGTCCTGACACCCAGAAATAATTGAATTAGAGTTTTGAAAAACTCTGTCAGCTGTGAAGATTTATAGCTTCACCTGACAGGTGCTAGTGATAATAAGTCATCACCATATTTTATATTTTATGTGTTTAAGATTTACTTTAATTTTACTTCTCATTTTCGTCTCTTTCCTTGACATGGATAACTGCACAGAGAATCTCAGTCAAGGCCTGAAACTCTGGCACTGTTGCTTGGGAGCTGAAAGATATCCCCACTGCCAGTAGCATCAACACTTCTTCCCAAAGATCACATTCACCTTCAGTGATGTGCTCAACTCTGGCTGGCTGTAACCTGCATCTCTTCTTGCTTGGGGTATTCCAGAACTGCATCCCACCATGTCCCAAGCCTACCACGGTTCTGGGCATCCCGGGACTGACGGGCAGGATCAGGAAGAACAGTCCTGCAGCAAGGCTGCAAAGTGTGCCCCAGCAGTTTGACACAAATCTCCCTCCTGCTGTGGGAGTGCTCAGCCTCTTCCCTGAAGGACACTATGGCATGTACACAGAGCAGAAATAGAGAAAAAAATGGAGGTGTCTTGAAACCCAGTAAGAATCTTACAAATTCAAAGGGAAACAGAACCCAGGTCCTCAGCAGTGATTTGACATTTTTGTTTCTCTATTCAAATTTGTTCAAATAGTTGTAGAAAGTACAAGCTTTCAAGACCAGCACCTGCTGAGACATTGAGGAAGGTTCTTATATATTAAAGTGCTTTTGTGTCTGAGATAAAGAATTATTGTCTCTTTAGAGTTATTATCTCTGTGGAAGGAAAGGTTTAGTTTAGAAAATTTTCCAGAATTAAACATAAGAAAAGAAATCTCCTGCTGAATACTTTGTTTAAAACCTGTCAGAAAACCCACTGACAATTACATAAACCAGCAAAAAGAAGGAAAAGAAAATATTCAAATAGAATCAGAAAATATTTCACACCCCTCCCCATGCTTTGTCTGTGCCATTCAGAACTTTGGGTATTGTGAACTAGAATGGAAATTATATCCTCCTGGTCCTCTTATGTGACTTAACAAACTTTGTCTATGAGAGAAAGAAACTGGACAAAACCAAATAAATCTAGGATCAAACCTTCTTGAGAAAACAAAGTCCTTAAATATTACCCCACCATCCAAAAAAGAAAATCAGTGTATTGTCATCAATGGGATTGTTGGGCTATCTCTGTGCTCAAAGCTTAGGTTTCCAGATTAGGGGTCAATAATAAGAAGTTAAGCTTCAGTGCTACAGTAACTGATTCATTTAACTATTATAAATTTCTATATTTAGACTACTTACCGGAGACCTTTTATAGTCAGTGGAGAGAAATATTTTCTGCAAAAACTAAACCAAAAACTTCAGTTTCTGTTCTTCTGAAGCTTATCTTTAGATTAAATTGTGTGAGTTGCACTCCAAAAGGGAGTAAAGTGGGATGAGGATGACCAGTTCTATTGAATGGTTTTTGTGCTGACACTGAAAACTGTAGACCATGAGACATGGAGCAATACTTTGAAAATAAATAAGTTAAAATTTTAATGATTGTTTAAACTGAACCTCAGTTCTCATTTCTGTGAAACATTGTTGTGAGCATCAGCTATTTTGGCCAAATTATTTGGAATGTGCACTGTACTTTGCATGCCTTTAAACTGAAAGCTGGCATCCTGCAAAACATACAAACTACAGGTGATGTGGCAGGCCAGATATGGCCCTGATACAAAGGAAATAAAACTTTCACAGAGTTTGTTCCAGGGTCATAAAACAACCTGATCTTTTGGAAGTATAAATACGTAGAGATCAGATTTGTGGACATGTTGGGGGATGGGATGGCTTTGGCAGCATGGGAACACCTAGCACAGAGGATTTAACGCTCTTGGCTCCTGGACAGCTTGTGAGAAAAGTCAGAAAGTGACATAATTTCCCTCCTCCCCCAGTTTGTATGTGCAGACCATAAAAACTGTAAATCATCTCAGCCTAGACAGTGTGTTTACCTGGGTCATAGAACTTTACATTAAAAAAAAAATGATGTTGTTTTTTCTGAATATAATTTCTATTTTTTGTCAAGGGATCCTACTGGAGGCTGCAGAGACAACACACTAGATTTTAAATAATTCTCTCAGAAAAGAGCCAGAATACACTGTTTTTTTTACATTTTAAGTCTAAGGAAAAAAGTGATTACACAGAAAATCTTGTGACATATATCTCATTTCATTTCCTGAATATTTTTTACCAGCCTGGATGTTGCAAAAAGAGATGATGACATCTGGTCTGAAGTACAGAGGCAACATAAGGTCTGACTGAACAGAAAACTAGAAATAGGTAGGGCTAGGCTGGATAGAATAGAGCTGCCCTTGATCTATGAAGTCAAAAATTTGTATCATTTCTGCTATCACCTCAGAGATATGGAAAGATAACAAGTACAAATATGAACATAGTAGATTTAATCCTTTTCTCTCTGGCCATTTCACACAGCCCCAATGGAAGGTATGATATGGTGTCCCTTCTGCACTTTGCTTCAGCATCTCTGGTTCCAGATGTTCGAGAGACACTCCCACTCTGGTGGTGCAATAGGTTCCAGATACACAGTTTATCCACGTCTCACTTTTTCGATAGCAAGAAAATTTAAGTTATTAACATTTTTATGGTTTTTTTTGTCTCTTCAAAATGCTTTTGACAAAGACTTTCTGATATGTTGTTCAGGAGAAAAAAAACCTTTCAAAACATTAGCCACTGACAAATTTGAATTTTTATCATGTGTGAAGTGAGCAAAGGAAGACTTTATAAGAATCTATAAAGAAGTATTTCAGATCCAAATGATTATCTTGTGTCATGAAAAGAGCGCTTGTGTAGCTAAGGAAACTGAAATATGTTCATGTTGGAAATGAACATAACAGAAGTCTTTTTTCTTTGGCTTACATTGAATTTCAAAGTATTTTACTAAAAGAATCTCAAGGCTGATATTAATAGTGTCAGAAGAAGACTGATTATATACATTAGGAAACATTTAAAACTAAAGTCCTTAATACTAAATACATGCATATGTTCAGTGGGGAAATAGTTTACTTGGTGTCCTGCTGCAAAACAGCCTTCAGTAATACTGTAGGGCATAAAAGCTTGAAGATAAAGCTGCTTAACTTATAAATTCCTCTTTATCTGGAAAATTCCTTTTTATCTTATACATTCCTCTTAAAGGATTTCTTATTTTTTCCTCATGGATAAGGTTAGATAAGGTAAAAGTCAGGATGCTGAATGGATCCTGGTTCTAACTCAGTGTCCCAATTTCTTTTTGTAACAATACATATAAATTACTTTAAATTTATGGAATTTACAATAGAAATGTTGTACAGGGATTTTTTGACCAACTTAAACTTTCTTCATTAGGAGCAATATTTTATATTACTGTGGCACAGAAAATCTTCGTATTCTTAGCTGGGCTGAAAAGCCCTTATCCAAATGCTGATGATACATAAAGAATATCAAATTTCTTCTTTCTGATTATTATTTGAGAAAACGGCAAGTTCTTCTCTTATTTATTTTTGAATAATAATTGTTTGATTTTTAACAGATATAAATAGACATTTTTTATAAGATACGAAACAATAGAATTGATTTGTTTTATCTAAAAGATGTAGTTATGTCTGAATAAATGTCAGTTTAAAAGCATTTGCAAGAATTGAAGTTACAAGAAAGGTAAAAAGAGAAACACTCCAATGATCAAAGACTGTTTTTCTATTCATTGGGAGAAACCACTGTTAACTTTGACAAGAGGCAGTTAGAAGAAAAATATTAAGACAGTGGTGGTGTTAATGTGCTCTCAGATATTTCTTGTAATCTGCACAGCACCACGGGAAGAAAAAAAAGAATAAAGCTGTATCAAGAGAAAGAATGTCTTTTCTTTTGCCATTACAGCCTCTATCTGCTAATAAATTAATCATAGTGGGGATTAGGAATAGTAGTTTGTGAGAATATTTATCTGGATCCACCTGAGTACTTTTCATTCCATTCTCCATTATACATCAAAAAAAGCGATTCTAAATCACTTTCTGCTTCTTTAAAAAATGGAATGAAACACTTTGCAAGATAAACAATATCAATATCTTGTCACACCTGTGGATTTTTTATGTGGCTATTTATCTTACTTTATCTTCCTGCAAATGAAGGAATATAGATCCATGAAAAAGAGGTTAGTGTGCTATGCTCTGTGTAAGTTTGTATCATGACATTTATTCTAACAGCAAGTTCTCATTTCTCAAGCATATTCAAAGTCAAGGATTTATAACATTTAAAACTGAATTGACACAGCCATTTTCAGCCTATTTCTTGTGACTTCATGAGTGGCCACAGCCAGAAAACTTTTTAAACATATATTACAGAATTATCGTCTTCAAATAAAATAGTGAGAGGTGAGAAATTTACTGTAGTGAAACATAATTCCAGAGAAAAACAACCCCTCAATGGAAAAGCATTAGGAGAAATTTTTATTCTAGTTACCCAAGAGTAGTAGTTTGACTGTCCTGGCTTCCTTCTCTGCATCTTCCTGGAGTTTCTTTTCCAGTTCTCTGGATCTCCTGGCGGACTCCTTGCTCTCTGAACTGGCTCCACTGCCCATCTTGAGAGGTTAAAAATTCTCTTTATGCAGCTGATTTACTTCTTATCAGACCAGTTGCTTTAATTCAGAAAGACAACCATCAGTGCTTAAAGAAAATTTTGAAATCCCATTCGACCTCTCTGGTCAGCCTTCAAATCAAATGGTCCTTTTTCACCTGTCACATGACCTGGAGATGCTGGAGTCAAACATTTACATAGGGACACAAAGAGGAAGTGTTATGATGTCATAGAATTAAAGTTATCCATTCAAGATCAAACCAGGGTATGCATAGATCTCTCTTCTTGTTCAGGGAGGTTTAGTTTCACACACTCCAAAAAAATGTGCAAAATGTCTAGAAATAGGATTGCAAGTAACTGTAGAGTAAAATTTTCAGCTTGTGAGGCAGTATGCATGTCCTGAAGCAAAAAATCCCAGTATTTACAATTTTTGGTTTTCATCTTTCTGAATGGTCATAGCTCTAAATATGCATATCCATATTTTCAAATGAGAAAATTTTAATTTACATAGTAAAGACATTTTTGATTTATTTTTTTATTTAGTATTTTTTTATTTATTATCTAACATGTGGAATATTTGCCGCATTTTCATATAATGGCAAGTATATTTATTTTCTTGGAATAATAAAGGACACCTTACAGTAATTTGTAATATCATTGTAATAATTTTGCCTAGACATTCCTTATCAATGTCAGAGACTCGGCCATTTTTTAAAATGAATTTATCAGCAGTTATCAGTTTTGGCTGAAAGCACCACACCTTTTCTTATGTAAGAAAAGACACAGGTCAGATTCTCCCACAGATGTAATACTTTCATCTTAGTTTCTTCATAGTACAATAGTATTATAGAAATGTTTTATGTTTTATGGTGGAAATATTACTTGGCATGTGGTATCAGTAGTATATTGAGAAAATATATCTACTCTAATAGTGCAGCAGTGAAAAAATGTAGAATTACCTGAACTAAAAGAAAGGATACTTATTTTTTTCCCTTTCTCTTCAGATTAAGAATTTAAATTAAATAAATGTCACCATCTCATCAGTGTGAAAGACCATAATTAATTCTAGACTTACACTTATTAACTTTATAAAATATTTTGGTTATATAAAAAAGAATAAACATGAAACTATACTACAATTCTCCAATTATTCACTAATTCTAGTCAATAATGCTCTAACTTCACAGTAAGTAAATATATAAGGTTCAGCATGAAAATAATTTAGGGGCAAAACAAGCATGCAGGTTCTTTTAATTTATGTTAAAAGTATTTTTAGGTCAGAAGATAGATGGCCAAGAGGCCGAGAAGAGGGCCAGAGGCAAACTCATCCCATCCTAGTAAAAAGAAACTTCCCCACAGCAGAGGTGAGTGGACCTCAGATGGCACAGGAAGGCAGCTGCTGCTGGGTGGGGAAGATGAGAGTGAGCAGAATAAATGTCACCAGTGCACCCCTGGGTTCTGAGCTATTAATGCTGGAGAGAGCTGTCTGCTGAAAAAAGAGAGATCCTTTGCTGTGCTCATCCCATTCAGCACTGACTGATTCCTCAGGCTTAATTTTCAGACCCCAGCCTGCAGTAAAGGCACAAAGCTGTGGTTTGTCAGTCTGTCCTTCTGTCAGCAGCACACGAAGCCCTGTGGTTTTCAGTGTCCTGGCACTGAGTTGCCTGAAATGAACAATCAGTGCTTGTTAATGGCTGAGTTTTTGCATATATATTTACAATGCAAGAAAATTCTCTGTTTTGTTGAGCTTATATTCCTACTTTGTTTATTGTTTAAAATAGGCCATCATAAGATCTTTACACAGCCATAATAGCAACTGATTTGTTTAAAAAATGAAAATAAGCAACTTTGGAAGTGTGATATCAGTGCCAGGTGTCTGTTTATCAGAACTGTAGGCAAATACAATGTTCCTATAGATTTCAGGGGGCTGACAAATAAACATTTCTGAAAACTAACAGAACTAAACATTAACTGATGTCACAAGTCATGGAGAAGAACATTTTCTCCAAATTACGGGCCCAATTCACTACTGAGTTGTTCTACACATTTACTAGTATAACTCTATTAATTTTGCATTTAATTTTTGCAGTATCAAGCTGGCAGAGGGTAAGAGTAAACCATTCAGTTTACTGGATGGGTGTAAATGTATCCTCATTTACGTAATTTTTTCTAGATGGAAAATAATGGAAAATCAATGTGAATCCCATAATAGAAGTTTCTTAACACTCTTTGTTATTGTGACTATGTACAAGAATTGGCTTTAGATAAGTAGGTATCTAAATCAAGCAGATTATAAAGAGAATGTGCATAAATAAAGATAAAACCATTTATTTCATAAACATACAGTGTTTATATTATCAATTTTGTTTACTATGTTCTACCTTCAAACTCTTAATTGTTTACTGAAAAAAAATCCCACAAGAATCTGTTTCTATTTCTTTAGAGAGTAAACACGATTCTGTTTAGCTTTAGACATCCTCTTCCTCCTTATCATCATCACTAACAATGTTTTGATAGAAGAAATTTCAGCTGATGATTAAGCCAGAACTAATAGGCCATACCTTACAGGGTTCAGTTGATTCTTAAATGCTTTTTGATATCTTTTCTTGACCTCTTCTAGGTGTAATAATAAAAATATGGTCTCACCTTGCTTCTCTTCTATTGTTTCAACCACCTTTTATTAGGTGTGGGAGTCTTAGAAGGTAAGTCTGGAAAATACTCTCTTGAAATGAAGTTATGCTTTGTAAAGAATATTGGTTTTGGGGCTGGAGTTGTTTCTGGTGATTCACTCTAGGTGGTGCTGACAATATAGAGTGTTCACTAAAGCATTCTGCAGCTGTACAAGCTCTCAGACTGTCTGAGAGGCTGTTTCAAGAGATCTCTTCAGAGGTCTCTAAGATGAGGCATTTCGGATTCCAGTTGCAAATTTTTATTTTATATTAAAGTTGTACTGGTCTGGGATTTTTTTTGGCAAATAATATAGATTGCACTGGTAATAGAGTTCTCAAGTATCTTAGGTTTTCATTTTCATTTTCAGTTTCATCTGAAATTTGTAAATATGTCCAAGTCAAAGAAAAAGGAATACCTTAGGAAATTCATACCTTTTAAGTTTTGTCTCTTATTTTCTCTTTAGGTCTTTGCTTTTACAATTTTTTCAGACTGGAATTTGGTAATCTTTTCCACTTTTTCACTAGAATGAGTGTTTTGCTTTTTCCTTTATAAAATTTAGTATGACTTGACTGAAAAATGAGGAAGTTTTAGAAAGAATAGATTTCTCTATATTTAGGAACATTTAGTCCAAATCTTTCAGTACACTTCTAAATAAAGGAAGTTCGAAAAATCTTCAGTACAATGCCTTTTACAATCAGAGGAAACTCTTCAGCTCTTTTTTCTGGCTACTGAAATTGTTGCCATGTGCCTCCCAGTTACAAACAGGCAACATTCCAGTGGGAAAAAGACCCACTGAAATATGGACAAACCCATCCAGTCAGTAATTACCCATGGGCAAAGATACCTGCTCAATGACAGATATTTTAGCTTTTGAGATCCGTTAAGAGCATCATTTCTGGCACTGGGCCACAGGCATGGGATCAGAATGCCGGTGCAGCCGAGGCAGTGTCCCCACCCAGGGCTGTGCTGTGTGACCTGGCCAGGCTGGGCTGTCATTGTCACCTGCGCGGGGCAGGGCACACACATGGCCTGAGGCCAAGGGCCGGGGGCGTGTTGGTCCTCCTGGGAGCTTTGCACAGGAATATAGGATGGATCCAGAAAAGGCTTCATAATTCAGCAATGAAAAGCCCCAGGAAACTTTTAGTTTGAACTTATTTCTACTTTGAGCTGAGGGTTGGACTAGAGACCACAGAGAGGTCGCTCCCAACAAAGACAGTTCCTTTGCTTTGTAAGAGAAACAATTTCAACTAATTTTACCTTAGGTTTAATTTATAAAGTTTGTCTATGAGTTACTAAGGCTTTAGTTTTTCTTCTTATTTTTCTTTTTTTATACCCTCAATATTAACAAAAATATAAAACTTGAACTATTTTCTTTTTATTTGCTCTTCCTCTTCTTAAGCTTTCTGTTTCCCTTTTTGGTTCAGGATTTAAATGTGAAGATCGAAGTGAAATCTAAGATTTTTGTGTCATTTTGTGCCCCTCACCACCCAGTTTGCCATCTCTATCTAGGAAACTTTACCAAATAGCAGAAGAAAAAGGGAAATCTTTGCCCTTAAGTCTATATTAGTACAGTGATGATACTGTAATATTTGCAAAGTCATTCAGTTCTGTAAGAAAGGTAAAAGGAATAATGTGGTCATTAATTTTTACTTCTCACAGAGGTAAAAAAATAAAAAGGAGAAGGATAGAAACAACATTACAGATGTCAAAAGAAAATATTTTAAAAACAATAAAGAGTTCCTGCATTTTCAATCCCATCAAACATTTTTTCCTCAAGTGTCGATATAAGCAGCAATACTTTTCCCTTTTTGTGAAAATCTTAATCTGACTATGACATAGTTGAGCTGTTCTGGCTTCAGTACACTCATTATCTTTCATTCTGTAATTGCAGCTTATGCTGATTCAATGGACTGCAATATTGTGTGAGAAAAGATTATTGAGCACTGGGGGAACTCACTGGCTGAGAATTGGTTCAGGTAAGAGCCACTGAGTTCTGACAGGTTCGCCAGTGCTTCAGCTGAAACATTGTCTGTGTTATCAGGAAACCTTTGCCAATTTCTGACAGTAGATGTGTGGCTGAGCTGCTGTGCTCAGATTAAGAACTGGTCATTCCGAAAGTCTGAAACTTGATACATATGTATTTGGCTGACCAGTGGAAAAAAAAAGCAACATCCAGTGCAAAGCTATAAAAGCCCAAACCCTTCAGTGTCTCTTGAACCAATATTCTTATTCCAGTCCGTGTTTACAGGATGCCTGGGATATGTTTGACAGAGCTGCAGAGAGCTTGGCAATTTCCCGTGACTCCTCACATAAGAACAGCAAATATTTCAGGCTCTGGCCTTTCTACTAAGATTAACAAATGATCTTTCTGCTATGGTGAGTTTAATTTTTCTTACGGCTTATTGCTGATTCAGACAAAAAAATGGAAAAGAACAGTCAGTAGTTAGTGCGTTATAAAATGGTTTGAGGTCTTTGAACTCATGTATTTCCCACTGGATTGTCCGAGACTCTCTCCTGCTGACTCCTGTAAGAGTTGCATTTGGTAATTTTTGCAGGGGGAAAAAAAGGAAAAAAAGGAAAATGGAATCTTAATGGGAAAATGGGTGATGTCTGCTATCTTTGATGAAAGGATTAAGTTTCTAGTACGAGGTGAACAGTCAACATGGTATGTTTAAAAAAAAAAAAAAAAAAGAGTTAAAAACAATGGGGCAATGTTTTGTCAACATCCCACTCTGAACAATTCCAGTTCCCAGAAGAGCCATATATTGACTCATCAAGTCCCATTGTTCCTTGATAGCCAGAAATTAATGAAGAGCACAAGCAAACATAATTCTGATTTGACTTGTAGAACCCTTTAAATAGCAAATATTTTAACCTTTGCTTTCAGTTTCAAACAAACATGCAACACAAATTATGGAAAAAATAAAGACATTTTTTCCCAGCAGATTAACATTCCTTCTCTCTTATTTGGCACACTTTTTCCAGCTAAGCAAACCTGTGATTGTGGTCCCCTTATCAGAATGCATGCAGCTCTGTACTGACATATCTGTGTAGTGGCTGGATAAAATCTGATTTCTGAATGCTGACAAGGATGTAATTGTGTACTTTCAGAGCTTGGAGTGATTTCCAGGACATCAGCTGAAGTGAACTATTCTGTGTGGAAGGTGTCCACAAAATTTCCATAAGAGCCATTGCCATATTGCAACAATACCTTACAGAAATGACTGTAGAAGAACTGGTTCTGCTGCTGAGCTAAAACACTTCATCTGAAGAGATCTGTTTTATTCTGCATGGATTCTTATATTACATACTAATGGAAGCTGGCTGACATCTGCTGCATTACATTTGTTCTTTCATTCTCACTCCTGCACATAATAAGTAAGTAAGATCCTTATTTTGATAGATTTTTAGAGAGGATTTTTAAAACAAATTTTAAAAATTTTTGGATTTTTAAAAGATTCATTTCATTGTAACTCTATGTTAAATATTTTAAAAGATAGAGCATGACACCTAAATGTGGTAAGGCAGAAGGGAGAGATTTCCTAGGAATCTATAATATTGAAATAATTTTGGGAAAACTCTTCTGTCTTGCTCAGTGTAACTTCTGAAAGAAAAGTTATTTCTCTAGAGAAGCAAAGTTTTTGCTTATTATTTTTTGGTCTGTAACAATTTTAGCCTCTGATTTAGTCCTATACATTGTCTTTCTCCATGGTCAGATCTCCCTAACTTTTAAAGGTCTTTAACTAAATACCTAAAGTATTTTCTGTCTTGATGGCAACCTCCAATACTATGAGATGGTGACATGACATACCTTATCCCAAATCATACAGCATGGAGGCAATATTGGGAATTTTAACTCTTAGGGAATTTTAAGGATTAATGATGTTTTTAGTATTCCATTCTAATTATGAAGCAGTGCTCTAATTAATAGAACTCTAGCTGACACTTTCCCTAGAAAAATATGCATTGTCCTGGGAAGAATTCAAGGGAAAAGGGAAATTATCTCATTCTTCTCAGCTCCCACTCCCCTTAGAGAAATTTTAAAAAGCTGAACATTTCTTCCTGAGCTAGGCTGGCCTCCACCCCAAAATGTTCCATTCTTAGATGGGGAAGGAAAAACAAAAACAAAATGTTTTCATTACTTTCCTGAATGGATTGAGCACAGATCAGACTCCCTGGGTATTTGGGAAGGGACAAGCTAAGCACATATGTTAAGGACTACACCCACATTCAATAAGTTGATGAGAAAAATGTAAATCTCTGAAACTTAGCTGCAAAGGAAAGGGAAGAACCTACAAGACTAGTCAGACATTTCATAAATGCCAGTAGTGTCTAAGTGTTGTTCCTTAAGAAGTCACAGACAGGAGTTGGTCTATGCCTCAGTAAAGGGTAAAAAAGAAATGTAATTGGGTAATTGTAAAATGAAACTTTGAGAGAGGGAACACCACCATACCATCAGACACCATATTAGTCTATGCCTTCAGGGATGATGTTTTTTGCCTCTCAAAATCAGACAATCTTTTCCAGAATTAAATATCCCTCCTGTTTTATTCTCAAAGTTACAAATGTAAGTGGGCTTTCTTGTCTTTTGCAATCTTGTTTTTTTGGCAGCTACAGAAATTTTGTGAAAATGTCTCTTTAATTTCTTTCCTTTCTAGCATCTTTCATGTCTCAAAGTTAGCTTTATCTGAGTCTTCCTCTGAAGCGCAGAGCAGTATCCGCCCGTTCTGTGTACGATGCCTGTTTTCATATTTGCTTGTTTAAGTAATTTTATTGTTAGAGATTCTGCAAGGTAAGGCCGCAGGTGTTTAAGACCCTCTGCAGGATAGCTTGAGTTACCTCATGTTGTAGTGTCCAATGTCTGAAATATTTTATTTATTCTCCCAATCAATGTTGAGTTTTTGTGTTTATTACTAAATCTGTTGTGGTAGCATTTTCATTGGATGCAGGGTGACATTTTCTTCAGAAGTCACTGCAGTGCCTGTCTCTTATTTTAACGTGCTGTGCAGCTGGCAAGCTGTATTACTGATATTTCACACAGCTCTGTCAGGCTATTTATCTGCGTGCCCTCTGCTGCTCCAGAGTCACCCTGATGGAAAGTCACCTCTGGGTTGAGCTGCTGGTCGGATGCCAGGCGCTGCCCTGTGTGATTCCAGCTCACATACCTGACACAGTCCTGCTGGCTAAGCAGTCCTCGCTCGTGCTTCAGTGTGGTGCTCTGCTTGGGTCTTATATTTCATTTGTACCTGCTCTGTTTTGAAATCTCTCTGAAGAACAGATGCCACAGGGTTTGACTCTGTGTTTGTGATCAAACTTCTCATATGTATGTATTCAAACCCATACTCTCCAGATTTCCCCTTTGCAGTTAAACTATTACTTACAGACATGGTTCAGCAATGCATGCTGCTTTTCCACATGACCTGCTGTCACAGATTATCTTGTGGCATGTGACAGGAAGAAACATGTCTTCTTACTCAGTATTTGCCCCCTGCCCTCAGTTATATGCTGAATTTATGGGCATCAGCTATATAGTAAACTCAAGAATGCCTGGCCACTTTCCTGGAACTGAATTCTCTGTGCTTGTATGTCTTAGGATAGTCCTAAAAAAGAATTTGATGTGCTTATGACATTCCCTGAACAATTCATACACTTGGCCAGACAAAATTGGCACAACTAAAGGCAGATTGCTTACAACCTGTCTGCTTGGAAGAGTGACAGTTTATTAATAGACTGGACTGTGATAATTGTTCTCAATTCCTATAGGTGTGAGTCACACGTTCTGGAGCTGACATGGCACTTCTGTTCAGATGGCTGCACCATCCTATTTATTTAACAATTGTGATCCATGTGTGTAGAAGGCAATGCTCATGTGACTCAGGAGCACAAAACTCATTCAACAAAGTGGTCCTTCAGTGTTCTGTGGGCATCTGGCAGCTCCCTTCTGCTGAAACCCTAGGTACTATCAAGTGAAAGGCAGAACAGACTATTTTCCTGTTTTTCCCACCACTTTATTATTCTTCTCTGGCCTGTGGAGAATCCTCAAGGTTAACACCTGGAAAGTCCTGTGTTCAGGAGAGAACAGGCAATGATGTGATCCCTAATAATCTGTTAAAGTCTAAGGAGGAGCAGCTGATGGAGCTGGGGCTGATTATACTGGAGAAAAAGAGACTCGAGGGAAAATATCACTCTCTATAACAGCCTGAAAGGAAGTTGTAAACATATGGAGGTAGGTCTCTTCTCCCAGGTAAAAAGTGTCTGGACAAGAGAAAATGGCCTCAGGCTTCACTATGGGAGGTTTATATGTGTATGTCATATAAACTGTAAATCACTTAAACTCTGAATTCTATATATGTTACTTATTCATTTCAATAATGAAAAATGTGTTATAAGTATTTCTAAATACATGATTTTTAACAAAAATTTTGCACACACAATGTCCTGTCAAACAAAACTCAGAATTCTCTACCACATGACAAACAATAATAAACTATTTATCTTTTTGGTTCTTGATGAACATTAAACAGAATTCACACCTCTTTCATGGTAAAGACACACATATATGAGATTGACATATATTATTCAATAACAGAATATAAATTCTTTTCCTCTGCCTCTCTCTCTTTCTTTAATTCATCCTTTCTTTCTCTCTCCCTTTCACCCTACTCCTTTATTAAAAACATACTGTTGTGTGCTTATACAGTAGGCCAGGGACTAACATGCCAATTTGTGTAACTTACTGATAAAACAGAGAGGTTTTGCAGTTTTTATGTATGTGTAATAATTTAATGCTCACTTTTATGTTATGTATACTCTTTATTTACAATTAATTAAAATCATGAATGGTTAATAAAATTTTATTCTGTCACTGCTGTTACAATCTTGAAATGTATATTTTGACATGAGTTGCAACTGTCTGCTGATGCCTACAGTGTACAAGTCTACATCTGGACAAGTCACTTTCAGTCATTTTTATAGGCAATAAAAAATAATAGACACTTCCACAGCTCAGTTTTCTCTCATACTTGAAGTATGCAGTGCAGAGGTCTCATCTTTTGCTGCCAAAAACCTTCAGCAAGAATACTAAAATCCTTTTGTTTCACTTATATTGTCACAAAAGTTCTGAGCACGTTTCTCACCAGAAGAAAATCCTTTGCCTCAGAACTCTCCTGTTTTTCTCACTGTTCTAAATTCAGCAGCTCTCCAGGGAGAATTTTAATAGTGCACTTCTCCCATGCAAGTATCTGGTGCAGAAGCTATGGATGAACTGGTTTTCTCAAAGTCGTTGGACAACTAACAATGTCAGCAGTGTCCAGGAGGACTCCAAGAGACAAAGGTCAGCTTTCCATTTTAGGAAAATACTATGCAAAGATCTTGAAGTTAGGAGCTTTTCCAGACTCCAGTGTATGAACATGTATGACTTGTTACTGGCAGTTGCCTGCAGATGTTACTGGAGGCTGCCTGCAGTGGTTGGTGGCAGCCACACCAGAGACATCCCGATAAACTCCAAGACCTGCCAGGCAAAAAAAAAAGGTCCAAGTGAAATTCATGAGTAGTCCAAAGAAATGTTTGGAAAATTGTCAGAAAATTGTACAATGGCCAAAGCCAGTAATAATTTCCAACATTTTGTAATTGAAAAGATGTAGTAATTTTATTGATAAAATCATGTGTTTTGTTAAAATAGTCCAGTGGTTGATCTATGAACACAAGCTGAAATGGTGATCAAGGGTAATGGGAAACAGGGAATGTCCCTGTGCTGACAGCTACATTCATCCATCCATCTTTGTGTTGACAAGAGATCCTTTGTGTGTAGGGTGGTTGGTTTTTTTTCCCCTGTTCTTCATGCAATTCAACACATTTAATTTCCATTTACCAGATTAATTATGTGGTTTAACCATTCATCGAGATGTCACTTTTACC
The DNA here is from genome assembly GCA_035048155.1 of Cinnycerthia olivascens. Classification (NCBI taxonomy): domain Eukaryota; kingdom Metazoa; phylum Chordata; class Aves; order Passeriformes; family Certhiidae; genus Cinnycerthia; species Cinnycerthia olivascens. Next base: position 834,206 of record JAWWMU010000054.1, on the reverse strand, counting down.
AGGACAGTTTTATGTCAGATGTTATATCTAATTGGTAACTAGGAATAGAATCCATCTTTGGGGTAAATTCTACCTTCTTCTTTATCTTGCAGTCTGAATAATAAAACATTTGTTCAGAGTTCACATCTTTCAAAATGAAAAAAAACCAAAACAAACCCAAATCAAAAAAGCCAGACCTGTTTTCTCTAGCAGAAAAAGAAATATAAATGAACTACACAAGCAAAATGAATTGGTTACTGTGTACCTGACTACACTGAATTATGATACACTATAGAAAAACCTCTGTTTTACTATAGGCTGAGTTCTGAATTTCTGTGAGTCTGTGTGAGTGTACATGGAAATCATATGTGAAAAAAAGAGACAAGGCTTTAGGAGCAGGAAAATGTTGAAAGCTACATTTCTTTATATATACCGAGCGCAAGAAGGAAGTGGATATACAGACATCTTCTGAATATGATGCCTGTCTTAGAGTTACAGATCTACCATAACAGGTAGAAGGGAATTATAGCTGATAATATCCAAGTCAGCATCATCAAGGAGAGTTCTTCCCAGAAATAACATTATATGGTTGAAACACAAGCGGAGTTTCATAACACAAGAGAAGGAGCTTAGTTTCATCATATTCTTAGAGAAGCCTCTTAGAGCCAAGTGCAGAAGTCCATAATGGAGGAAAAAGTCTTTTTACTCCCTGTTACATATTTTCTGATTGAAAATGTCATGTGCATTCTGGATGAAAATGTTGTGTACATTCACAGCACCACTTTGTAAATAAATACTGGCTGAATGTAATGGGCAACTGACCTCTGTTATGATCTGATTTTTGCAGGAAATACACAGAATTGTATTAAGTTATTATCTAGTGTATTATATGCAATCTGAAAGCATGACTATAAAGTTCTTTTATTTGTAATAGTTTTGACAGCTTAGATGTGTTTTTCCATCATTAATTTATAAAGAATATGCTAAGAGGTTATGATGTTTAAGTAACAAACCAACGAGAAGTTGCATTAGACATTAAAAAAAAAAAGAGCTTGTGCAAATAGTGATCATAGTGAACATAAAACAAAAATGATTTTTTTTAAGTTTGGAAGACAAACTAACAAGGAAATGAAGTGTGACAATGTTCATAATAGCCTAAGAATACCAAACATGCATATTCAGGAGAATGGAGATAACATGCTCAGGTCAGGGAAAAACAAAAAGGTCATATTTTAAGACAGGGAAGGTTTCAATTAGATCTTATGAAAACCTTTTAACTGTAGTATAAGCACTGTAAGATGCTATATATGAAGGCTATGGAAATCATAACCATTATAGTCATGAATCAGACACTGCTATGGCAAACCAAATCCAGTATATTTATTGTAGAGAGATAGAATGCAACTTTTGAGGCTTTTGAAGTCCTACTCATTATTACATTTCATTTCTCTTCTAATTCATGTGAATCTTAGTGTACCTTTACAAAATTTAGTTATCTCAGTGACTTCTTCCTCAAATAGTCTTTTTGGCTATCTACAAGGATTGTTTCTCTTTCCTTCCTGAATGATACACTGAAATATTGTACCATATGTCTTACTGTAGGCCAAATTGGAATTTACTTACTTTCAAGAAAATTACAAGGATTTGAGAAACTTTGTTTAAGCTTAGGCTTTTTTTCTAGACCCTCCAAATACGTGGTCATTCAATGTTTTTACAGGATTTCAGGACACAAAGGGGAGTCCAGAGTAAACAAAACAGTATTGAAAGAAAAAGATTAAAAAGAAAAAGCCACACCTGAAATTAGTCCAGGTTAACTGAGGAATTCCTAGTTACCTCAGTACACAGTTGCTGATTTCATCCCAATTCAAGATGACTCTGACTGGATCAGGCACCCCAGTGTGTGGTAGGGCTGACGTGGACCTGTGAGGTGAGTCAGAGTGCTCAAATTGGGCAGCAAGGTTCCTGGTGCAATGGTAGGAACCTGTCACCTCCAGGAGGGTGCCTGAATTCTCCAAAGAGGCGTTGAGTGTGAAATTTAGCTTAGACTTTTCTACCAACAACAGAAAATGTCAAGAAGGAGATCGTAAAGTAGGAGGGCTCTGTAGGCTACTGATTCAGTTCTCTGTAGTGCACAGATACTCAAGACTGCGCATATTTTTTCTTCATATCTTATACTTGACAATTGCTAAAACCAGAATAAGGATGTTCTCCCCTCTTTTTGAAGAGTTAAACTCACCTTTTAAAGTCTGACTGAGGATGAGAGTTAGGTGGAAATATCCATGGCTGCTCTGATCAAGATTATTTGAAGGATCTTATGGCATAAAATATAAATCTGACTCCATTCAGGGTTACATCATGCTGGACAGTGAATACTGTGATTCTTTTAATTCATCCTAAGAATCTTAATTGTTTTTCAGGTTTCTCATTGGCTCCAAAGTAGGTGATCTGAAACTTACCCTGTGTGTTTTTCATAATAAGAGCACATAAACTTGTGTGAGCCTTATTACCTTAGGAGATATGAATGGATCTTTACTTCAGAAATTCCTATCATGTTTTAGTTTTTTAAGGATGTATTCAAGGCTTGAAAACAGGTAAGGAAATTGTTTAATTACTTTAAGCTGCTTTAACTACTACCTGTTTCCTTCTTTTGTTGAGCATTTAATAAAAACTAGAACATTGCTTAGGCGGTGATGGAAAACACAGGTCTTGGGCTGAAACCTCCTCATATTTAGGGAGATGTGCTCATTTTATTGTTCCTGATCTTCCTTCCCCTCCATCTCTTATTGTTTCACTGATTGATAATTACAAAGAGCCTGCAGAGGGAGTTTTGCAAGAGGGGAGCTGTTCAAACAAGATTTCGGGGAAGTCCTATGTCTTGTGTTATCCAGCCAGAAATTATATTCATAGTTCAGCACTAGATCTTCCAGTTATGGACTGGCTTGTGCTGCATTTCTACTTGGCTCTACACAGAAAAAGGCCTCATACCCCTTGGTGCATTTAAGTGCTATGGTAACACCAGGCACAAAAGCATGGTTAGTGGTGTATGTTGGGTTCCCTAATAATTCAGGGAACGTAGGAGATGATCCCTTATACTGGTGGCAACTAAATGATCAGCAAGATATTTATAAGCATTAAATGCATGCCTTCCTTCTAAAAAAAGCTTTAAGTAATTCCATTGGTAGTATTTATAAAATTTATTGCTGTACATCTTTTCTATCCAACCACACATGCTGTTCCCATGAACCAGAACATTCTGCTGTGTTCTTTCTTCACAAGTGCTTAGATGCAGTAGAAATGCACATATCCTTTTATTCTAATTTTGTATGCATTGTTTCCTTTTCTGCATATTTTCCTCTGTTTCTCTCCCTTAATTTCATGGCATTACATCAGGAAGTGGAGGGATCCAAAGATAAAGCAGGACTGGACTGGGGGCTTCCTGAAGCCCTGTACTGATGCTGGATCTGAAATGGGGGACCTAGTGCTTGTGAGCATCCAGACAACATGAGGCTGAAGAGCAATAAAAAGGAAATAAGATAGAAAATGTGTCAGTCCACCCTATGCAGACTGTGACTCCCTCAGCAGCCTCACTTATATGAGTTTCCCTTAAGAAGAAGGAGCACAAGGAAAGATATGAGTTTTAGATTACAGTACCCATGAATGGATAACTGAGAGTGCTGGTCACCTCCTGTTTATCTGTTATTCAAATCACAGCAGTTCCATCCCACTCCTGCTGAACTACTACTCATACTCATTCAAATGATTTAAACATTCAAGTAACCTGGTTAACAGAGAATTAAGCTCAGTCTGATGCTGTAGTGCTGGCAGTCCAAAAACCCTACCTTCAATCACAGAAGAACTACTCCTTTTCCAGGTGATTCTGTTGAGGAATTCAAGGAGTCTACAATAAACTCATAATAGGTATTGAAAAAAAGAACACTAGGAAATGCGTTAACTTCTTTTTTTGTACACCACTCCACAGGACCTCAGAGCAGCAGTCAAGTCCGATATTTTGGTGTGGTTTGTTAGGCAGCCGAAACAGGAGAAGCCAGCTCTGCAGCATATATTCCACTAGAGAGCTCCAATGCAGCAGCAGCAGAATTTGGGAATCTATCATCATTCTGGTTAAGGGCTCTCCCCAGCCTCCCTAGCAGTTTGTTCAGATGCACTCAGTGTGGCGCCCTCCCAGTCAGGGACAATGTTGAGGACAAGGTTACACATGACTAAATTCTTGTCAGGATACACCATGCAGGTCCTCTTAAGGACTTCCAGGGTTTATGTTTGAATAATATGACGTGGATATGTGACCACACCTCAAGCCACAACGCACCAGTATAGCTCCCATCCCCAAACTGAAAAATTTGTCTCTCTTTCTTTCTCCTATAAACCCTTTTTCTTTCCCCATTTTGCCTCTCAGGTTTTTTTTTTTGCCTTAGATGTGAGATTTGAAGCAAAACCAAAAAAGGTGTTAGTATTTTTTAAAGCTGAAATCAGAATTTTACTGGACTTTATAACACATATGACTGAAGATTTAAAATAAAAATACTGTTAAAGTAAAATCACACAGTTCATAAAAAGATCAAAAGACATGGGAAAGTAAATTCTTTATGCAGACTGGGAAGGAACTAGTGAAATCCTTAAGCCAAGTTTTTTCACTTGTTTGGAAAAGTACCAAAATAGACACACAAAAATACATCTATAATAAATAAATTGATAAGCAAAGTTTTATGTTGGAGTTAGAGTTATAGAAGTGTCTCCCAAAGAAGAGAAAAGTTATGTCCTCTAATGGAAACCTGAAATTAAATGAAAAGTCTGAAGCTACCCTTAGACAGGTAAGTGTAATATAATCCTCTAGGGGAGATTTCAGAGAAAATAAGATTACACTGTCCTCATCTCATGCTGTACTGCGTCATTCCTTTTGTATGTTCTATAAAGCACTTCACAGAAAGTGAAATGGATCCATAGGATTAACATTTATTTGTTCTGGAGTCACATTTTTCCTATAGGTTGTCTCTCAATGCCCTCCTAGATTCTAGCCTTACCTGGCACAGCAATTCCTCCCTTTGAATATATGCACTAAAGGCCAAGTAAGCCTTGGAACTAATGCTGAATTTTGTTACTCTAAGAAATACACCAGATACAAGAGGTTGGCTGGGGCTGGGCAGCTCCCCCTACAAGGAGGGAAAATGTGTCAAGCTGAACTTGCTGGTACTGCTCACTCCCAGAAGACAGGGAAATAAAGAATGATGTGTGATGTCTGGTGCTGGAGGGAGCTCCTCTTCCCCCTCTCCCCAGCACTATGCACCAGCCCACCCACCAGAGATAGACAAAACACCTTTGTAAAGCTCCAGTTATCGTAAACCATGGCAGGGGAGAAGTACAGATGTTTGGGGATTTTTATTTCTCTGTCTGCTTTTCTAAGCAGCTGCCTACACTGCCCATGGGCAAATCAATCATCAGTAGGTGGGAGTTAATATCCTGTACAACTGAAGTGTGATTTCTGACTCTGCCTGTCAGAGGGAAGTACAGGGCAATCTGGTTTCTCAGAACAACATCGACAAATGGCTGTGGGTAGCCTCTCAAGCTATCATCGATTTATCTAAAGTACAATATATTTCTAGCAAGACAAGTCTCCATTTGAGCTGATTTAGCCTTCTTTATGTCAAGGCTTATTGGTATTAGTCCAATCTGTTGAGTTTCCTTTTGGGAAACTCATCAGGTATTTCTATAAAAACTGCAAACCATTGTGTAGCTCCATTTGGAACATTTTGTACTGTGGAAGCCCTGCCTAGAGCATGTTCCTGCTACACTTCTTTTTAGCAAATGGTTCCCAAAATGTCTAGAGACCTTCTCCTTTCTGTGTAAATTTTTTTTTTTTTTTTTAACTTTTTAAGCTTTTTATCTTAATTGGACCTTCAGGTCCAATACCTGAGTTTGAGATTTGTTTATGTTATAAGAAAGGGATGTAAGGATTAACAGACATAAGATGAAAAGTTTATTGATGTTTGTCTTTGAGTACAGGCACATGCCTCTGACTGCAGAAGGTGGTACTCAGGAATGGTCAAGAGGCCCCTATTTCATACACAAATTTATGTTCTTGGTTGATGGTTCATTGCAGTCACTGAAATAAAACACCACTGCACATTTTTCAGTCAGAATGGACTCCCACCCCACTCTTTTAAAACCTAAATGTTTTAGTAGATCTGAGTAATGTAGTCCTGGCCACTGTCAGGGACATGGCTGGTGTCCATAGCCATTCATGCATGGCTGGAATCCATCCACATTTTCAGAAACGCTTAAAAATCTTTATAAATGTTGAATACACTTTACACACTGACCTTGATTCTTGGAGGTTGTAAACAAAGTCAAGATTTTCCCACAGATGATTATCTGTTGTCTTGGTGCTCCACTTTATCAGTAAGTGCTGCCTTTAAAATGTTTTTGCCTGTTATGCACAATTGTTGGAGATTGCTCTCTAGAAAGTAATGCATTGGGGGAATTTCCTTTAATGGACTAAAGAACATCTCTGGCTATTCCTTATTAGTGTTTTCTAGTTGACATAGTGAATATTTTTATGTACTTCCTCGGAGGCTTTTTGAAAGTCATAATTTCAAATGCTACTTGTCTTAATATTTCATACTACTGCTTCACCTAAACAGTGGCTGCATCTTCTGCTAGCAACATAATTTCATGTTTAGGTCTTGAGTATTTTTGAGAGAGGCTACTTGGCTTTAACTTAGAGAAACACAGTTGCCCTGATATTTTAATTTTGAGGAACTGCTGTATTATGTTACTACAAACACCATAAAAATGACAAAAAGAAATTCATGGACTGTGTTTAAATGATGTTTATGTCTAATTTCTAGCAAGTTTTAATGTTCTAGATGTATAGAAACTGGATTTCACCTAATACAGGATAATAGTATCAGCTCACTTATTTGCATAGATTTGTACCATGAAAGCCAGTAAAGTAAATAGAAGTTCCTGGAGAACATAGACACTTTCTGTGAGAATTTAATTTCTTATCAATCTACTTTTTCAATGAAAAATGTATATTTGTGTTTGTCTTCAAGATAACACTGTAACTTTGATGATATTGTGACTACTGACAGGCAGGCTTTTTATAGTGTCTTCTTTTGAATATATTGTTTAGGAACATTTAAATTTTTGTCTTTGAAGTAAAAATTCATGAATTTAGTCTTTTAATTCTCACTGGACTGAAGTTTTGAAACCTTTAGGAGTAACAGATATTGGAGAGTGTAAGGTTATACTTTTTTACCCCTTTAAGTTACCAATTTGAATTGAATTACTTTTCACAACTATGCCTGTAAATTTTTCTTAGATAGTGCTTCAGAGGAGCAGTTACCCTGGTATCCCTGCATTTCCCACAGCTATGGCTCAGCAAACCCCATGCACATTACTAGAGCACAGGTCCTTCCCCTGATTACTCAGTGATTAGGAGCCACTTCCTGCTTACTTAACTCAAAAATGTGATTACTCTTCAAGATGCAGGAAGGCTCAAATTTAGACACAGTTGGAAGCTGCACAATTTTTTCCCCCTCAGTAAAACAACAAGGACAAACTGTTTATACAAATATTGGCACGTTGTTCTCAGCAGCTGGTCACTGGCAGTTCTGTGCCACTCCCAGAGACGCAGCTGGAGACTCAGTAAAACCTGTTTCCACCAAGCACTTCACAGACAATCCACTGCTTTAAAGGCCACAGCCATCACCTATTATGTTTTCTTTAAAATAGTAGCCACAGTTACATTTTGTTGAGAATTTCAGTCAGTGTTCCTTTAAAAAAATACTTATTTTATAATGAAGGCTACTTGTGCAATTGCTGGATTACACATTTCAAAACATCTGACTCAGCAGTAAACTCTTGTTACATCCCCCTGCAAACAGTGCTTACTGCAGTGACCCACCACAACCATGGAAAAATTCATGGAAATATCTCTGCATCTGTGAAAAGCCTTTGTCAATGGCAGAAGGAAATTCACCATTCTTGGGGAACTGAAGAATTGAGTTCTTTAGCCTCACATATTTGATATTCAATAATTCACTTAAACTTCGATTTAGAGTATTTCAGTGTCTGTAGCAGAACACAATCAGCTCTGCCCTCCTTAAAACAAAGAGATCTTTCTGGGCATGTGCCACTATGGCAAACAAGATATCTAAAATCAAACCTTTGCATAGCCTAATTGTGTCACTTTGCAAAGAAAGCAGTGCACTGGATTAATAATTTAAAGGACATTTTTATCAGGAGCAGCTGATAATTTTCTGCTGTAGCAGATCACTGGGAAAATGCTGATGCTAAAAAATGAAAAGCTCTTAAGTTTGCTATCAAGTAGGTGAACAGCTCCAGGCTGCTCATCTTGTTGGTGTCTTGCTCTCAGCCTGACTTTTTCTGGTAGCATTTTGTGGTTCTTTTTGTCATAGGAAATTTTTCAGAAGTTTACTATATAGATATTTGAATTATATATATATAATTCAATTATGTATATATTTAATAATTCACTTCAGTAATGAAAAATGTGTTATAAGTATTTCTAAATGCATTATTTTGACCAAAAGTTGCGCACACACAGTTTTTGCTGTAGCTTGTAAAAAAAACTCTGAATTCCCTGGCACATGTGCAGTCGTTGACCAACAATAATAAACAAATATCTTTCTTTTTTGTTCTTGATGAACATAAAATGGAATTCACACTCCTTACATGGCAAATACACACATAATGAGATTTTCAGAAAATCTTCAATAGTAGAATGTAAATAGCTTTCTTCCACATAAATGGTCTCACTTATATATTCCAATTAAATTTTTATTACTTTTTACTTATATTTTATATTTCTTATATTACATATTTATGTAATAAAAATATATTTTACATTTATATACAGCTTTAGTATGTTTTTTCATTTTATATAATCAAAATATATTTTGTGTTTACATGTAGCTTTATATTTTCCATTTATCTTTGCCATTTATATGATAAAGTAATAGGGATTATGTAATAATAACAGGCAATATTAGACATGCACCTTATTGCTTACTAGATCTACCATTCTTGATAAACTTAGTTAAATATTAAAAAATATTTATTTTAGATTCTCCTTGCCAGGTTTGTTTCTTCTGACCTGAGATAAAAGAAAGGCACAGACAGCATGTTCTCTGTGCCTCTGTAAAATTTAGCAATACCTACTTTTTCTGCATGTAGCAAGATATTCAGTGTCATTCCACTGGAAAAGGTGTGGGAGCACTGATCTCAGAGCAAAGGGAGGGAGTTTGGGGATTTGCAGCCAGTTCTGGCACCAGAAGTTTGGACTCTGGACTAGGAAGCCCTGGTTGAAGCTGTGACACCCCGAAGAGGCTGAGCTGTGATTAACCAACCAACCAACCAACAAACCACCCAACCCCCTGCACACTGCAAGATGCAGAATTTAATGTGACTCAGGGACAGAACAATCATTTGGGCTTCACTAAAACATATTTGGTTTTCATTGAAATGTGTCTTCAAATGCAGGCCACTGGATTAACATAGGAGTGAAAGCCCAGTGAAGCTGGACATGGTGTTGGCCAGATGCCAGATTTGAAACAATCCAGTGCAAAGGCACTGGTGAAGGATAATCACTTTTTGCAGAGTTGCTCTAAGATAGGACAAATTCACAGCAGAAGGCTGAGGTGATACATGAAACAGAAAGGAATGAATGGTGATGAGGTTATGACAATATATGGAGACAAATCTACACAGCAGCTGTGCACCACTTATATGAACTGAAATAAATGTGTAGTCACACCTCACTATCCACAACACGGCAAATGTGCTGTAAGACATGAGAACTTTCCTCAAGACTCTAAGAGAAAGGAGGCAAGTTAGAAACAGATCTGGGTCCACAAAGCTCGGTGGTTTTCATGGCTCCCCCGCACTCATTGTCACAGCACAGTTGTACACCTGACAGTCTTGATATGCTGGGTGCTCACTAGCAAGAGCTTCTGCTGAGGCAGAACCAAACTGAAAGTTTTTAGTCTGTCTGTATGATCTCTGCATTTTGTAACACAATTCTGACAGAATTAGATGCTCTTAAGGCTAGAGCCCCATAAGTTAAAGTCTGAAATGAAATGTGGGCAAATGACATCAAAATTAATGCAGTAATCCTGATCACAACCCCATGCTCCCACAGGAGATCTTTAGTAGGAGGGGAAGTTACTTTGAGCGCCCAATCTAAGAAATCTTTAAGTTCTGTTGGTGAAAATGTTCTAGTTCTAGTGCACTGTTTTCTGTCTATGTTAAGAAAATCTCATTCCCTATGCATTTTCTTAATGTAGAACCAATTAGTCTTTATACCATAAAATTGCATGAACTTCCTTGATAGTATGAAATTTTACCAGCTTTGACTCTCTGACCTCAAAAAACTGCTGGTAAATGTATTTTTAGAGACTAAGGGGAAATGTAACTGCAGTCTGAAACTACTTGAGAGGAAATTGTGAAGTGAAAGCCAAAATTGTCTCAATGGTGGCTGATCTATGAGAAACAAAGAGAGCCAGAGGCTAAACAATTTTGAACAATAAAAAATCTTCTTTACTTAGTAGGTGTAGGGTGATGCAGCATTGGAAGACTGTGGAGAATTAGTCCTTTGGTACTTTCAAAGCACAGCTATTGAGGGTTGCAGCTGGTGAAACTTTTTAAGCAGGAAGCTGGATGTGAGACCTCTGGACATACCCTTTTCAGCTAACACTTCTGTGAGTACTTTCTCTTGTGGATCTTCATTCAGCTCAAGTTCAAATGAATGTCTATTTACTTGGTTTATCTAAACACGTTAAACTAAAGAAAAGGAGTAGGAATTCACTTCAGGTTTTGTGAGACTGGACTATGACATATCTGACTTCAACTCACCACTGTTTTTTCACATTGCACTTTGCAGTGTGACCCAAGAATACACTTTGTACATAAAAATGTACAAAACTCCAACAGTAATAAGAAGGTACTACAAATTCGTAGTGGCAACCTCTCCCTGTTTAAGCCTAAGACAGTTTCACATGCCTAATACTTATGTGGAAAAAACAAAGTGCATCATTATGAATTGCTTTGCTTTATATTCTTACCTATTTCACTTTAGGTTTGCGTTTTTTCTTTTTTTTTTTTTTTTGTGTATAAATGCTCTTATTTTCAGATAAGAATTTTAAATGTGAATTTTAAATGTTTGGAGGACTCTCATTTTTACTAAATCAAACTTTGTCTTCATTATGCAGCTGTATTTCCCCTGAAAAATTATTGCTGGGTCAGTTAAATCCTGAATTGCAGTATACTTGGGCTGAGAAATTTTAGCTAGGATATTAACCATAGCACCATGAGCAGGAGTTTGGCCTTGTGAAAACGATCCTTCAGACAATCATCTACAACACATACCGGTATGTTTTTTTGGTTTTTGGGGATTTTAGGATTCCCTGGGTTAGATACTTTGGATTCAAATTTCTTTCTAGATCTGATCCTTAGCTCAGCAATAAAATGCTGCCCTTTATATGAGCTGTGATAAAAACCATATTTTAAGCAACAGTGAGTAGTTTTGAATTTTGAAATGAGGACATGAATTTTTAGAACATGGGTTTCCTTTCAGGATGTTTCTAGGAACACCTTATCATTTCTGTTTGACACTAAAGAAACCCCACTAGTGTCTGGAATATGTTGCAAACTTAATTATGAGGAGGGTGTAAACTTGCCCATCCAGCTGCCACGTGCCATGTTTAGATATTTGGCATAAATATGCATTTAAAATAATTAGGCAACTCCTACACTTTTATCTTTCTATTTAATCCCTCTCTTTTGCTTCTGGTTTGCTGTATTAGGGAACATATCCAGCTGGAAACTAACCAAGGAATAAAAAGGGGCTTGGTTGTAATGACCAAGAAGAAGGAACAGATCCAGGGCTGAGATCAACAAACATTGTTTGATGAAGAATGCTTAAAATAACACAGCAAAATAAGAAATGAATGTTTTAGTCTTTTTGTAGTTCTGAACTGCTTTTCTAGGAGATCTTCTGTTACAAAAGAGACAGCTCAAGGTTCTCCTTCCTGTGCAGAAACCCTTTCCTTTCCTGAAGCTCATTTTTCAGTTCTGACTTGCAGCAGTCAGTAAGATGTACATCTGCTGAAGGGACAGTCTCATCATGCAGGAATGGTGTCCAAGCTGGCCATCTGACATAAATTGTCTCACCACTCCATTAAAAAATGTGTGGCCATCACCATCTAAATGCTTGTAATACACAATTATGTGATGCGTATTACCACTCACTGCTTAGATTAATCCTTTGTGCTGTGGCTTCTTTACATCTATCATCCCTCAGACTTCATAATTAGAAGTAAACATCCTTATTTTATTCCCTTCAAAGAAACTGTTTTTTTTGAAAAGTGCAAATTCTCCACTGAGCCTTCAGGATAATATATGATGATAGTAGTAATTAATTAAGCATGCCCTTTCTAAAGATCTCACAGAAGGTTAAAGGAGCTTTTAAGAAATTAATCCTTAGAACATTACTGTGACTGAGGGAAGATATAATATATTTATATATTTAAATTTAAAAAATCAAGCTTTTAGAATAAACCCCTTGTCCAAGGTCCAGGAACAAATTTTGGCTGACTACAGATTTGGAGTTCAACAAGAATCAATGATCTTACCCATTTGGTGCTCATATCAATAGAAATTAGTTGGGTGAATTCAGTGAACATAGGGGGCCTGATTTCATAATTTGACCATAACTTTTCAGAAAACTAGATGAAGAGTTGGAAAGAAGCATTCAAGTCTTCCTCTGTGGGCCACAGCCTTGCCCTTTGAGTACAGATAGCTGTAGATCTATGCAATGCATAAAGCTATAGAATTATGCAAAGTCAAGAAAGATAATCCTGTTTAGGGTGGTTCATCCATCAAGAGAGTTTTGAGTAGTTTGTAACAATATACAAAGAACAAGTTCCTCATGAGAATATGCTGACTGCAATTCTACAAATGTGAATTTAGTGGTTTAGAAAAGTTTGGCCTTCTCTGCTGTGAGGAATACACTGTAGAACAAGATTTCTGGTCCTGCTAACGTTTAAAAAAGTCCTGAAGTGAGACTTTTCTTTGGTTTAATTAGCTGTCACGCACAAGTACCAGTGGTTGTTAGTTCTTCTCTGGTTCTAGAAATGTGATATACAGCTATTAACCACCACTGTGGCTATTTGGTTGCTTTCTGTCATGGCCCATCTGACTGAATGCCAACACTAGGTACACCTTCATCCCTAAAAGCAATTTTTGCTTGGTTTAAGCTTATATTCTTTTGGTGGTTAAGCCAAGACATCTGAACTATCATCTCTGGGTGAAGGATTTCCTTGACTGTATATGTAAGTTAGACTTTTCATGTGACTCTTCACTTGTGGCTTTCCTGTCATGACTCTTGCTCATAATGCACAAGCTATTTTTGTGTCTTTTCTGATACTTCCTCTTGCAAATAGTTCTTTGTTCATTTACACTAGAGACTCTGTAATTGAAGCAGATTTCCTTATATGTTCTTAACCTCAAATCTGTCTCCTGAGGGTCCCCATGATGTGGTTGGTACAGCTTCTCTCTTGTTCTTCAAGTCTTTGTGATATTGTAAACCAAATTTGGAAAGTCACAGGCTATTGTGGTGAATTAGGAGAAAGTCCATGTGTCCTGAAAATAGAATTTGAATGCAGCTTAACCCACAATGTGTGCTTGCTGAACTCTCAATATTGGAATTATTTTTTAGCTTTGGAACTTAAGTCCCATATTTTTAACAGCACAGGTCAAACAGCCATATTAACAGAGCACAAGATTTAATTGTTTTATCTGTTTAATCTAGCAGAAACTCTCAGATGATTCCCAAACACTCAAAGTATATTTTAAAACAGGCAGAGTAAAATAATTTATATTGGTATGATTTGAAGTACTTTGGGGGATCACAAATATTATAGTTTATGTGCATGGGTAATAACATGTATGATATATCTGATATGTTATGAAATTTACACAGTGACTTTGTCAAGCCAGCGAACTTTTCTACCGTCCTCAAAATATGATGGTTTTGTTTATAAATATTAGTCAATTTTATGCAAAAATACTTCTGACTCTCAAAAGTCAAGACAAATTAGGACCAGTGACACTGTTGCAGGAAGTAGAAGATTTACAGCCTCAGTGGTTAAATATTTGTCCTTGATTTATGCAACTTTCTGTTTTAAAACTCAATGTCAAAATGACAGAATTCATGAAACTTCATAAAAAAGTCATTCCATACAGGAGGTCTTGGGGACGCCAGCTCCTTAGAAATCATGACATGGATGATTACTGTGTTCCTCCAAGACTTCCAAGGCTTAAGCATTGCCTTAAAAAGTATCAGGTTGCAGGTTGCATTTGTGCCTTTCACTGTAGGCATTGGTGCAGTTTATGAAACATGCAAAGGAAAAATCTCTGAAATTAAAACAAAACAAAAAGCTCTCAATAAAACAGTGGAGATTTTCACCTCTGTCCTCTAAAGAGCTGAATCAGGATTTTTGCACCATTTGCCAAGATGATGCTTTGAAGGTAGTGAAGGTCTGGAACATGCAGCCTGGGCATTGTGGAATATTTGGTCCACACCCTGCAATTCTGGATTAGGGAGCATTGTGCTAATTAAAGAATATTTTGTGCAAACATGGTGCAACCAACATTTGTGCAAACTAGGAACATTTAAGGGTTTTTTCTTAAGGAATAATTATAGTAAGCACTTATTTTTAATTAATGTGACTACACTGCTCTTTCTTTTGTTTGTAACTATTATTATATGTTGTAAGAACTGTTTAAGTCATGCATGCTTTAAGGAAAAAAAAAAAAAAAGGATCTTGTGTTCCAGCTCTGTGGAGGGAAAGAGATGATTTCAGCATTGAATTAAATTAAATGGAAGACTCTAAAAAAGAATGTTATGATGAGACCCTCACATAGGCAAGAAGTTCCCAGTGGCTTTTCCGCTCGGTGAAGGTACAGAGTAAGAGCCCTGGCCTCACTGTCAGCAGTTACAATAGCTCATCCTTACCCACACACAGAGCACTCCTTTTCCTAATCCCAGTTACTCTGCTAGCTATACCTACATATACATATACATATACATATACATATACATATACATATACATATACATATACATATACATATACATATACAT
>JAWWMU010000054.1:764593-805423 GCA_035048155.1 Cinnycerthia olivascens | reverse complement strand
TCTTTTCTTTTCTTTTCTTTTCTTTTCTTTTCTTTTCTTTTCTTTTCTTTTCTTTTCTTTTCTTTTCTTTTCTTCTCCATGTTTGGCTGAAGCTGCTCAGTATTCATTTTCTTAGAAGTAGGAGGACTTCAAAAAGAGTGCTGAATAACAGCTGAGCAGAAATAAATAATGGGTAGAAATACGGTGGGCTTAACTCTTCTGAGGCTTTAGGAAGGAACACAAATAAGAATACAGTGTTAAGTTACCAAATTTAAATTATTATTTATAATTAACTTTTTCAGGTAAGACTTCTCTGTGCACCAAAGAACACTCATAAATATGGTTTTCATTTGCAACCAGCTTTTAGATTAACTGGTAGTGGTGGAAACTTATATACACCAGAAGAAGAGAAATAGAAGAAAAAAAATGTGTCAAGGTAGATTTGGGAAAAATAAATGTTAATGCCAAGGAACAAGGACAGAATTGATGGAAATCAGTAAATTCTGGAAGAGTCGGGAAAAAAAACCTAAGGGTAATCCAAGGAGGGAGGAGACAAACTAGAGGAGATGCTTGGTGGAGGAGTGACTGCTGAGATGATAGGGTGGAAGGTGAGAGACACACAGAGCTGGAGGCGGGAGGAAATTCTTGGAGAAGAAAACAGGGATAAAAGGAAGCACATGAAGAAAGGAAGGCAAAAGTCTGGCAACAAGCTGGAGGCTGCAGCTGTGAAAGGCACAGACGAAGCAGTCAACAGGACTTCAAGCAGACCAAAGGTAGAACAACAGCATTTACATAAGAGGATAGGTCAGAAAATATCCAGATTAATGCAAATTTCAGGACTATTTTTTTTATTCCTACCTTTTCCTTGTCACTTGATTTTCTGTCTAACTTTAAAGAAGCAGAAATTTCATTGAAAGCCTGGTTAAGAGATTTATGCCATAGAGTGCCTTGAGTTTGTACATATGGAGTTTTATAGCACCTGTCATAATGACTCACCTCCAGGGTCCTGATAATAGCTCTGGGACAGCTATTATTTCAATTAAGAAAGCACTTGGCAGACAGGCTGATAACTGTTGCTATTTGCTGTAACTTTCTGCAAGGAGGTCCTCTATAGGCTGTTCAATTAAAAAAATAATACAGTGCTTAATTATTAATAATTTAATAATTTTAGAAAAGTATCAGCCCTGCTATGATAAAAGAATTTAGCAAAGATCCAAAAAGACAGGCAGAGGAGGCAATAGCACTGCCACTTGGTGCTGATGTTTATTTAGACAACCAAGTTCTGGAGCAAAGCCTGTGGAAATGTTAGGAAGAGTCCCATGAATTTGAACAGCTGTATTCACCAGCTAGGATCCCTCATCCTGACCAGTCTCTATGCTTTGTATAAATAAATATAATAAGCTTAAATCTGAAGATTATTCTCTAATATGACACGTATTTACCTGGCTTCCAGGACTTTGTGGGGATTAAATGGGATTAGGCTGTGTTTGCAAAGAGTTACTGCAAAGAGCAAAGTCAACTAAACTTGTTCTGGATTGGCATCAGAGACCCGACACGTTGCCTCCAAGTGCTGGGCTATTGCAGAGCCTAAAGGGATCAGAGGCAAAGGCTGGTCCTGAAAGGATTTTTTAGAACTGGTCTTTCTTGTAAAGCATAAGTGTGAGAGGATATTATCTTGGGCTCAGGGGTTTCATAATTCCTTATCACTTGAGACAGCTTACCCACCAGGGAGTTTAAAAGGTCCGTGCAACTTTCTGTGTCTCTTTGTGGCTGATACAAGACCAACCGTCTGGTGGGGCTCTGGGCAGCAGGGCTGCTTAGGGTTGCTATAGAAACTCTAATTTTCTGTAAATAGGGAGGTAAGTTTGCTGGTTCTTCTGCACCTCTGCAGTTCCTTGTGGCAAGAGTTGTGAGAGCAGCTCTCCCTCCATAGAGGTACGTGACCCTGCTCCTGGGCTAGAGGCCGATTCTGAGCACACAGCTAACTAGCTAACTGCTAGTTATTGGAAGCAAAGAGAGATGTTATTCAGCCTCGATTTCTTGACTGTTTATAAATCCAATGAGAGTCAATTCACTAAAATTTAAAAACTAAATAATCAAATTATTTCACTTGCATATATTGGTAATGTTGTGTATACTGCTAATATTTAACTGTATATTGCAATTGGAAATAAATATATTGAAATTTTAACCGCAACAAATTTATGAAGAATTTGCCTGTTAATCATTATCTTGTATATTAAAAAAGTATTATATAAGCAACTAAATACATATGTTATTAAAAAAAACGAGCAGAGATATCAAGTTTTATGGCTGTATACATTTAATAAAATGATATAAAAGAACATATAAAAGATACTGTAATAATTATTAATTAGGAGAACTGTATCATTGTTAATTAGAGGAAAAAAGCATATATATGCATTTCTGTGTAATTTTAAAGTTATAATTTATGTGCAATAAATATGCTGATGTAATACAAGTTAATTTTTATACAGAAGTCCTAAGATCAAGCCAATAATCATAGCATAATCATATGCTATTTTAGTGATTTATTTGCTTGATAATTGACACAAGAACTATATTTACTCAGTGATTTTTTGTAACTTGGCAAAAATATCCTACTCCTAAAAAATGTGCAGTCTGTAGTTGCTTAGTTTTGTTTTTTTTTCTGTCCTCAAATGAGACTTCAAAAACATTTGTATATTGGCTCTACCAGGAAAATGGTCAGGAGTGTAAGGGGTTTGAGTTGAATTACTGTATTTTAGAACTACTTTTTTTTTTCTGTAACTGATACTTATATGCATATTTCTGTAACATGTTTTCATCTGAAACAATAACGCCATATCTTAGGATTGAAAATCACATGATCTGAGAAGTTCAGGATATCTATTATTTCCCTCATTAATTTACTGCTAGTACACAGAAATCACTGCTAGTGCTTTTTCTACTGCTCAGTTCTTCATAGGTGTTAATATTTCTCAATACACCATGATATTACACAATTTTCCATAATCTCTTTAGATCTTCAGCTGCTGCCAAGTGATCTCTTGTTGTAAGGGTAATTTTAATTTTCAGTGTTAGGATTTTGGTTTTTTGTCTGTATGTGAATTACATTTGATTCTTTTATTATGATAATTAAATACTTTCTCAAGAAAAATATGAAAAACGAAAAAAAAAAAAATCCTTTTTTATATCACAAGAATTTTTTTCTCTATTCCAGCCACCAATTCTGATTCCCTAAGTGGAGTTGGAAGCTGCCGTAAGGGTAGCTTCAGTAAAACTTTCTTCTTGTGCTGGCCTGATGAGGAGCAGGGCTTTTCCTAGCAGTAGGCTGATGGTTTGGCTTTGGTGTTTGAGGCTGGACTGAAGCCCCAGGGAAGATCTTCTGTACATTGTTCAGACCAAGGACATGTCTCCAGGTCTGGAACATGTAAACTGAAGGAAGGGTGTCAGTCATTTGACAGGTCTGCAAAACTTGAGAAATCACGAAGGAGTTGACCTTAAATTTAGGTCTCCAAGATTGGAAAAATCCCCTGTACATATGTTATTCTTATTTATTACAGAGACAAAATTACAGTGTAGCTGGTAGACAAAAATTAACATAAAGACATCCCAGTCATCCTTCAAAACCACTAACATTGTTGGGGATGACTCATTATGGTGACTATTTCTCAACCAGGTATTGCACTAGTGAAAGATTTTAGAATTATTCCATTATTCTGTGACTTCTGATCTAAGGAGTTTTGCAAGAAATGGAATATATCCAAGTAGGGACAAGATTTATTAAATTTCTCCTGACTTTTAGAAGACGTTTGCTTTAAAATTTTTGTCTCCTGCCATTGGAGCCTCCTCTCTGTGTCCTCCTTGTGATGCCTAAGATAAGTTTTTTCTCAGGAGCACTGCCTTATTACATTTCAGGGCTCAACTCACTTCAAATAGACCCAGGGGAGTAACAAAGATTGGGAGGAAGAATCTGCTACTGCAGGACACCCAAGATAAGAAGAAATTAAGAAAGCCAGCCTGACAATAATAGAATTGTAAACACTGATGAACACCAGGACATCCAAGAAAAGAAGCCAGCTCAGCACAACTCAGAAATACTCAAATACTAAACATTGAATATATTAGATAAGTAGAACATATAAAACTTAACAACATATAAAGAGTCATGGTTTATATTCAGAGTGATAGCTTTGTGGATTCACCACACAACACTCGTCTTTGTACAAATATGAAATAACAAAGCCCTTGGCTCTGTGTGTGATTGGGTCACTGCACTCTGAGTGACGATTCATAATTTTTGGTGTAACATTTAGATTTCAGTGAGAAATGTCTCTGGCATTAATAGACTAACCCAACCCTTTAGTTAGAGATTTTCATAGCCCTTCCTTATTCCAGACTCACAAGAAGTCTATGTTATAATATCACAGTTTCTGTATTGGATTCTGTTGTGCTAAGCTCCTTCCTATCTGTATTCTGCATTACTTTCACGTGAACCCACAGGAGTGAAAGAATCAGTCTGGTCTATCCCGGTTGCTCTTGAGCTTTCTTCACCTAATTCGCCTGCTAAAATCACTTGGAAACAAATTTTAAAAGTGATTTTGAGGACTGAGAAAGGCAGGAGTTTATGCACACCACAATCAGTGAAGAAGAGCTCAAAAGCAATATCTCCAGGGGAAAAATCCTGAAGCAATTACTGGGTTTTCCATCACCCATTTTCTCCTTAAAGAACTTCATTACAGTTTGACAGAGGAACTCATCAGTGGCAGGAGCCAAATATATCACACTGTTTCCACTGTACTGCTGCCAAGCTGGCCTGAGCCATGGTATTTTAGGATGTTTTTCCATATCGTCAGGACACATTGAGACCCCACAAGGGACAGCACCTTAGGACCTAACACTTAACAGAGCTGGGAAAGCTACAGCTGGGAGTCTCTGGTGGCTAATCAAGGAGCTACACAGCAGTTTGAAGAGTCCTCCAAGCTCTTGTGAGGGGAAATAAGGTATTAATGCATGTTTGGGAGGATCTTTGTTTCAGGACGTTGAATAATACTTGATTTGAGTGGTTGGAGTATGACTCAGGGCATGCACTGGCAATCCTTGGTCCAACACACCTGCAGTAAAATCTGTGATGTAAGCTGAGCAAAAAAGGGCTATGTTATGTCTGCAATCTTTGTCCAAACTTTCCATTCATGTCAGGTGGTAAATATTTAGAAGTTTTCTTCTTGAATTTCCTATTTGTTTCACAACTTGTATGCATTTGCCAGAACTTTGTACAGCTGTTCTGGTACCATCAGTATGGTGCACTGATGTGGAGAGGAAATGAAAGACTTTTTGGGGACTTTGAGTGGAATTGTTCCAACATCAACATTCTAATCATTAGATGCCTAACTTAAGTCTGTTGTTTAGATGCTTTGCAGTTAAAAGGGTACCTTTTAAAAGATATTCACTCCCTGGAACTGTTCAAAAAGAAGTAGCTGTAGCACTTTGTGATATGGTTTAGTGAACATGGTGGTACTTGGTCAAAGGTTGGACTTGAAGATTTTGGGGGTCTTTTCCAACCCTGATGATGGTATGATTCTATGATTCTATATATTCTTACCTAAGAAAAGATTTCAAGTACTTGGGATGAGTTATGTTCATTCATCTCTAGTGAGAAGAAAGGGAAACAATTTGTATCCATTAGGCCGAATACCTGCTTTTAGCTGGATAAATTCATTGGTAACAAATATATGTAATTAACTTAAAAAAGAAAACAAAAAAACCCGAAACTATGCTTTCTTTAATTTTAGAGCCTTATAGATAAGATTGTAAAAGGAAACTGAAGCAACTAAAATATCTTTGTTCTTCCTTCTTATGTGAGGTGACCTGACCTACAGAACTCTGTTCTATCCTGTGGCTTTTAAAAAATAAGGTGATACAAAATAGCAGTCACTGTGAGAATAGATGAGACAGAAAAAGTGAACACGAAATTCAGGAATAATATTAGTTCTGTGTTATTATGCTATCATTTGTGTGTTATATATTCATGTTCTTTGTGTGTAATACCTGAAGATTGGCCATATTCACTCTACAATATCTCTTGCGAAGTGGAAGTAAAGGAAATTGTTGAAGCTGGTCTAAGCGGATAGTTTATGCGCTGCTTCTCATGTACTATGTGATGATGTGATATACATAATATTTTAATTTCCTTAGGAAATCAAATTAACTTTCATGAATACAAAATTTCTCTCCCTACAAAGTAATACCTTGTAGTATTTCCAGTACACACAGAGAGGCAGAAATCTCACCCAGCTGGTGGCATACTGCACATTTTCTTTTTTCTTCTTTAGATGATTCATTTTCATCATTCTCCTTCTCAGTAGAATTAAGGGCACATTGGTGAACATGACTGTGTTGAAACAGAAAGAGTTATTTGGGGACAGAAGCCACGGGTTCCTTTTTGTGTGTGTGTGTGTGTGTGTATGGTTTGTTTTCTTTTGAGGGAGGCAGGTTTAATGATTTAATCTTTCACTACTGAGCAAGGTACAACCCTTCCTGTGCGACTTTTCCAGTTCCTGTGAAGAAGCCAGAGGGCAACTGAGTGGTGACAGTAGGATTTTCAGTAGAGACAATAGAAGCCACATAAAATGATGCTGATAGAACAGCCTGGATAAACAATAAATTTGTGCTCTAACTTACCATGGAAAGGAGGTAAACATAATCCCTCCCAGTTTTGTCTCAAAACCAGGGAGAGTACCCAAAAGCTTATAGAAAATCATGTTTTGGATGTTGAGAATATCAACCTTAATATTTGCCTCAGGGTTTGGCATTTTAGCCAACTACAAAGTAGATTTTTTTGGGGTGTTTTTTAACAGTTAATGTCCTTAAAAAGTTCAGAGGGTGCAAAAGCACAAGACAGGACATTCCTGGAGCTTTCTAATTTGCTTCCTGTTGTCATCTAACATATGCTAACATTTCCACATCTGAAAAGGATTAATGATGTTAACACTGGTTTTTATAAGCTTTATGATAGGCAGTTGAAGAAAAATCCTGAGTGTAATAACAGAGAAACACAGGAATATAAATTCATGTTGTGCTATACTATACAGCAGAGAATTCCCACAGGAATGTGGGAACATTCATGTAATCATCTTGAAAATTCAAATTATATTTTTCATAAACATATGTCTGATGAAATGGATCTTAATATTAAAAAAAAAAGAAAAAGAAAAGGGAGACCTAACCTATTTAGGGATCTCGGGGCATATAGGAAAGCACCCCAAAGAAAGTGTTTTCCCAAGGGCCAACTATGAGATCTATGAGATATATAAAAAAAAAGTATATAATTTATGTATATAAAAGCCACAAGTCACACTCTCCAGCATTTTCTTGTCAGTGGTATGTTTATTCCAGAAAATATATGTGAACTTCATTTGGAAATAAAAGCAGCATTTCCCTTTTTTCTGCTTCCTGTAGTTTTCTGTGTCTTTATGAAGCATGTGAGTGTCATTTACTCTGTTTCTCCTTTTTGACAACTTTTCCTCATGGGACAGTTAGTCTGTTGTTGCACCACTGGGAACTCTAATGAAGTACACAACTGTTTGGTTTTTGTGTCCTTCCTCTGTTGCTGTGCATCCCTACTTTCTCATCTGCAACTTCAGAACTCTCATATGAAGCCAGAGGACACAAGACCATTAAATACATATGGTTTGTTTTAGTTTGTTTTTAAGAAGCAGAAGTGACTGACATATAAAAGTTCATTGCTTCTCTCTCAACTTCCCATCCTTTCAGCTGGTTTCTGCAGTTGACCCAGGCTGTTCTCATTTCATTGCCAAATACTGCTGCTGGAAGGGATTTTGCTTATGCAGAATGATAGTAGGATATTGTAAATCATAACATTAGGTGATACAAGTCAGCATGTATACGTTGAGAACTGAACATCAATACATCGACAGTAGCAGACTCCAACAAAAAAACCCAGTAGATATTTTCCACGTGAAGGGTGCACACTGACTCCCACACACTGCAAACAGAGAACATGAGCATGGTAGGGAACATCTCCAGAGGCAGCAGTGAAGGAGGATCTCAAACAAGAACATCCTCAGGAGGCTATCATAGGAGGACATGTACAACAAAAAAAATTAATGACAATAAAAGTAGTTCATGGCAAGCACAGTGTGGAGGATTGTCTAACTTTCAGCAGTTAAACATTCCTCTTTAACTAGAAAATTGAGGAAAACAAAATTTCTGCACTTTTCAAGGATGAGAAGCTGAAGTTAGTCAGGGTCATGACCTTGCCCTGGCAGTGAGCCTTGTACTGAAAACTGACCAAAAGGTCGTTTTCAAAAGACCAGGCTCACTTTCAGTCTTGCCTTCACTACTAGGAGGAAAAAACTGAAATTCATTAATTTTAATCCACCTTAGATTTACTTAGCAGAAGCAGATTAGAAAAAGGCAGTTTTTTCCACAAAAGCTAAGCTTCCAAGTAGAGCAACATAAACAAAAACAGATAGTCAAAACAGATAGAAAATACTAAAACTGTGAATTGCAAACTATTCAATGCTTTATCATGAAAGTCTGGACCAAAGAATCTATTTTTGGGAATATTTTCTTTCTCACAATTAAGCCAAATGAAAGTCATTTCCTCTTGCTGCTGCCAGAAGAATTTTTTAAAACAATACATTAATTGACTTCACCTGAGATAAAGAGGTATTAATAAAATATTTCTGCAAAATATTTCTGCAAAATATTTCTTACCAGACTGTTATTATTTAGTAGTAGACACTGTGATGGAGTAACATGTTGGTTGATGGAGAAGTTGGTGTAAAAAGAAATTATTTTTAGATACATTCAGAAAAAGAAACTTTTGGGATGATGTTCATTGAACTTCCAATAAAACAGGAAGAGCCTTAGCACTTTGCAAGGAAACATTGGATCCGATACCTGAAAAAAAAATCCTATTAAAAATATTCTGAGATTTCCTAATTTTTATTACTTGAAAATACACTATCGTGATGAGTAAAATTCAAATATGCAGATATGAAAGAAGAAGTGATCATAAACCAACTAAGTTACCCTTTTGTCTCCTTGACCTTTGACTCACTTGGATCAAAACTGGACAAAGATTGCAGTTGCTAAGTATATTACCACGAGATGTAGGTAGTGGCTTTTAGTCAGGCTGCAAAAATAACCCCCTCCCCCAGCAGCAGTACAACTTAGCTTTTTCTTCTGGCAAAAAGATAAAGAGGGAACTGACGTCCCTTGGAATATATAAACACTCCCTCACAGCTCACAGCCTATGTGCTTGGCGGGGAGATTTAGCTGCTTGTCTGCTGGTAACTTGATGCAAGTCATGTGCTGAGTACTTGTATGCTCAGCTGAAAAACCAGTCGCCCTTATTCAAGGTGAGTGCTATGATACAACATTTAAAATCAGAGGGTTTTCCTCAGGAGTACTTTTAAGGTCAGTTGGGTGGAAGCTCTTGAAAATATTTCTTTTTTAGTGCAAAATAAAGTGGAAAGATTTTTCAAAGCTGCTTGCAAGAAAAAGTGACATTTTACATGGATTAGTGAAATGCTTTGTTACTATGATAACAGTGGTTAGTGGTTTATGTTCAGGATGGCTGGCTTCCCCAATTGCATTCTGTCTTTTGATATTTAATATTCTTGAAAATACAGTTCTGGAGTCATTTGAATTTATAAGAAATGCATATTTTAAAGTAATTTTTCTAGCAATTACTATTGCAATTAAAAGCTTGAAACTATAATTTCAAATATTTAATGAGATTATTGGTCTTTTATAAGGGTTTGCTTTAAGCTGACATGTACAGAAGTCTAAGTTAAATAGTGAAGAAAGAATTTAATAACATTTTGCATATCTCCTTCTATACAGACATTTGAATGGACCATTTTCATTGTTAGTAATTAATATTCTGTTAAGGATATTTGGAAACAATATTAAGAAGTCCATACCCAACCCTCTAGAATGAGGTCAATAGTCATTTATCTTGTAGTCAAACCTGAGTCTAAGTGATAGAATAGTCTCATAGACCATAGCTAGTTTTGTTATGGTATTTTCTATTCTGCTTAAAGTATATAATGTTTGTTTGAATATAAATTCCCAGAAAGTGCATTCTTATTGGAAATTTCTACCTTACTCTTCATATTTTAAATTCAGTTCTGATAGATAAGAATAGTGTGCTGACTTCTATATGAATTGAATGTTATGATGTGAGGGCTCTTCACTCACAGTTGTGTAATTTATAATTCGAATTGCATAAATTGGGATGTCTAGACTGCTATTACATTGTGTTTGGTGGGAGAAGGGTGAATATTTTTCAATTTTTTGAAGTTTGGAATAGACACAGGTTGCTAGCAGTCACTTACTTTCTAGCTGTTTATTGCTAGTGCTCATAAGAGATGCCTAGTTTGCCCAAAACAAAAAGATTATTGGAAAAGCTTGCAGAAACTTAGGTGGAAATGTATTTGCATGGAAGGTGTATTACTGTGGAATTGGAAAACCTTCGGTATGTAAGTCAAGAAAAAAAGTCTGATGATATCTAAGAGACCACCGTAAACACTTCTGAAACAACTAATTTTCATTTTAAATTTTAAAATGTGTGTTTCTTCACTGGAAAAAAATCTGTTTGTATTGGGGGGAAAATCAAGTGGAGTTAGATACTTTTCAGAATTTGATCTATTTGGGAATGTCTGGTTTTCCTTAGATTTGCTACAATATGTAACAGCATCAGATTTTCAAATCACCACATAACCTACCCAATTTTACTGTTTACTGCCTTTTACTGTTCTGTCTTTGCCAAACTAAAGATTCTGGTCTAAGCCTTGCTACTATGATACCAGATTTGGTCCTAGTTATTTTCACTGACAAGTTCCTCAAGACTAATAAATTTCTAACTTAAATATGCTTTGAAATTAGTGGTTAAACACCTCCACTACATCAAAAACCTTTAATGATTTTGGAGTGGGAATCACATGGAATGACCTGGTGGCAGGTGGACAGGCAGGATGACTTTTACAGTGAGGATAGTAGGGATATTTTTCCATGACTGCAAAGAGTCTTTTGGTCATTTGGCCAGAAAACATCCAAGAAGAAATTCTTAACATAACAATGGATCTTAAATGTACAGAAATGGACATTGTTAAAGGCAAGGGAGCCATAACCTGCTCCTAGTACAGGAGCAGGCAAAAGGGGGTTTCCAATGCAGTTAAAGGGAGGTGTCTGGCTCCTGGTGTTGTGAGCTTGGGATGACAAGGGAGGACACAACACTGGCCCTCTGACCATGGTACCTAATCTGTTAGAGCATGTTGTATGTCCTTTATGTACGAAAGGATTATTAATATTAATAACTGATTAAGAAAACAGAACACACTGCTCCTATACCCACTTTACTATTTAGAAATTCATGAAGTCCTTCTAGGTCTTTAGTCCTCATGACCAAACGTTGAGTTATTCTTCCACTTCATCTTTCTGTTTTCCTTCTCTCTGTATTTGACCTTGAATGTGTAATTAACTCTTAACTAATACCTGCTTTGAAATTGATTTGAAGATGTTCACAACATGTTAACAAACAGAAATTAGTAAGAATAAAAAGGACATGGACTGTGACATCTAAAACAGAAAAGGGCAGAATATCTGTTAACTGGAGGTCTAAAGCAAATAACCAATTTGCAAATTCTGTGTATGTGATTAATTCATATTAATAAAGAATAAGTTGCAAATTAGAAAATTTTTAAGATATATTAACATATATTACTAGCAACTCTTATTTTCCAATGACTAATCACAGATGTTTTTCTTCTGAGTCCAAATAATCTTGAAATTTTAGATGTTACTTCTTTCAAAGATCAAGTTCTAGTCTTGCTTTAAAAACTCAGATGTTCTCTAAAGCAATTGGGGTTGATGGAATTAGCTGATGGCAGGAATGCAGCTCTAAAAGAAAAATCCAGTCGTGCCTTTGTCATGAAGTTGCTGGAGCAAAGTTCTACCGGCTCAGGAGAGGACTGTGGACTGATAGAGATCTGGAAAGAGGATTCTTGTGGGTGCCTCCCTTTAGGGGTGCCTTTCCCACCGAGGTGCTGATGGTCCTTCAGGATTTTTTACTGGCACAAGGCACTGGAAACGGCCAGGAGAGCTCACGCCAGTGGAGTGTAACTCCTGCTTTTGCCTGAGGTGGGAGCCATGGGCATGGCAGGCTAAAAAAAGAGCAGAACTATCTATAACCTCCTTCTTCAGCAGAGGGAGATTTAAAGATGTCTACATCAGAAAGAATGCCATTTGAATAATAACAACGTCAGCTTGTCCTAATGCAACAAAGCCAAAAAACAAAAAACAAAACACTAATGAAAAAAACTTACCAGTCTGTTTAGGCAACTAGAATGAAGAAAGAAAGATAATCACACATAACAAGCAATTAACTTTCCAAAAGTATATGCAACTTTTTTTTTTTTTCACCAGTGGCTGGCCACTGGCTGGCTGCTTTTGATTTGTTATCTTCCTACCTGCTTCATGTCATGTACTTTGTACTTTGAGCTTTGGAATTTGATTTTTGTTCACTTTCTGCTTATATTAGCAGCTTCTCTGAGGAAGATCAGCAAGTCCATTGGGACCAAGAAGTCAGAAAAAACCATCAAGCCTTACAGCAAGGATATTTGTGCACTGATTACCTGTACCATAACAAAAAAGAGGAATGGGCTGTAACAGAAACTGTGGGCTCCTCACTGGGGCCATCATTGGTGGTGTACTGGCTATCTTCGGAGGAGTTCTAATACCAGTTGGAGATAATCTCATAGGCAAAGCAGTAAAAAAGGTACTTTTGTTTTTTCACCTCGCTATAAAATAGATTGTGGCTATTGAATAGTCATTATTTTTAAATCTTATATTCTGATTCTGTTTATTTTCTTTTTTCTTTTTCTTTGTTAAACATAGTTTTTATAAATTAGGTGCTTCAAACTTTCTTGGAAATATATACAACAGTAGAATTTTTTAAAATAGGTTAATTTTATTGCCACATTCACTTGTTTGTTCTCTCTTGTGCTTCATGTTAGAAGCTAAAATATTGTGTTTTCAGAATGTGATTTAGAAGTCAATGGGTTTTATTTTTATTACATTTATTATTTTTTCTTGTTTCTTTATACTTTCCTCTTTTTTTAATTTTGTTTTCATACTTTGGTATTCACTCCATGCAGTTATATTTATATACTGCAAATAATCTAAACAGTCTTCTGCTGCAGAATCTAATCCTACACTTCATGTATTCAGCTCACATTCTGTGATCGTATGACCCAAGTCGATGTTCTCCACATGACTGGAGGATCTAATAAAATGCATCTCTTAATTTTGAGTAGGAAGATTGATTGAAGTAGAATGTTTTATACCTGGCAGACACAGGGTTTTTTCTGATTTTGAAGTTATTTTCTGTCTCTAAAATCTAGATTTTTATGTAAAGAAAACAGAAAAAAAAAAGTTAGATCATTGATTACTGGGCATTTAAATCATGAATGGAATGGAAATCCTGGTACATCCACTGTGGTGGCACAAAATTTTCTTGGGGTCACTGCAGCCAAGGTTGGTTCTCTGATGATTAAAAATCTGAAAATCTTAAGATTTTTGGCTATTGTTTAGTCCTGCTATTGATCAGCTGTTGTTTTGAAGGCTGTGTACATCTTGGAGACACTTATCCAAAGGCTCCTCTGGAAGAGTAACCTTAGCTCAAGAGCTGTTGAAATCAATTGTGGAGGTGGATACACGAGCTGTCAAGAAATGTTGAAATCTGTTGAGGCCCTGGCTAATTATAGTACCAATTTTTAAAAAACAA
Source organism: Cinnycerthia olivascens (assembly GCA_035048155.1). Lineage (NCBI taxonomy): Eukaryota > Metazoa > Chordata > Aves > Passeriformes > Certhiidae > Cinnycerthia > Cinnycerthia olivascens. The sequence goes on along the minus strand of JAWWMU010000054.1, from coordinate 791,625 downwards.
ATTGAAAAAAATGGCTCCTGTAAAACATCTTAATTTTTTCAGGTAACCCAATGAAAACCAACCTGTAGAGGAATTTTCAAATTGTTATTGTATTTTTCAAGAATTTAAAGAATTTTAAAGTTTCTAGAGAATAAAAATAATCTCACTAGATAATGTCTCAACTACCTTGCAACATTTTACAAAAAAGTCACACTCTCTATTTTTGCAAGCAATTTTAATTTTTTGCCATATTGAGGAAATGACAAGTTTTCTAGAAAGCATATAAATTTAAAAATGTGTCTCCTTATATTGAACACTTACGTAAATTAATCCCAAGCGCTGTCTCATACCATTTAGTATTTTGAAAGCAAATTACAAATACTGGCAGTGTTATGTGTTCATCCATTTGCTAACAATAATTAACCAGTTATGCAGCATGGTTTGCAAATGTCTACATACTCAATTATACCTGCATGAGTCCACAGTGGTAAAGCATTAGAGGGAGTAATTTTCCCCTCAACCACTTTTTAATTTTCTGCATTGTGATCATGTTTCAGATGCCTATTTCAAGGCAACTTGTTTGATGTATATATAAACAAAAGGTACCAGTAATCATATAAAACATAAAAGAGTAAATTTGTAGAGGTTTTATTTACTTAAGTAAATAGATATGTTTTTTTCCTAAGCACAAGTCATACCAGACTATTGTCTTTCTGTTTAGTGTACTGACTATTCAGTGACAGCATAAGACTCTTGAGACAGTTCTGTTTCAGAAAAGATGGGCCCAGGTACAACAGCTGAAATATGTGATCAGTTCAGCAGATGCTCCAGAGGGACTTGAATTTAACTAATTCTGATTTTGCTGTGTTGATGAAAAGTCTGTTAATAAAAACAAATGTGTTATTCATTGCAGTTATATTTAAGATAAATATAGAGTTGACTGCAAAGAAAACAGATCTAAGCAGAGAGTGCTCAAAATACATTTTTTTTCTGAAATATTTCACTTTTGGAAATGTAATTTTTATGGAAAATCTTTGGTAGAAACAGATCAGCTTCCATGGCAAATTTGTTTGGAATTTCTCAAGAATAGTGACCGTAGGACAAGGAAAAGAAAAAAAAAAAGAGTGAAATGTTCTTTCAGATACGACCTGTAAGCATTTATATGGAACAGCCTGCCTAGGGAAATGTAATAGTCACCAACCCTGGAAGTGTTAAAAAAATTAGTAGCTATGGCACTTGAAAATATGGTTTAGTGAGCATTGTAGTCAAAGGTTGGACTGGATGTTCTTGGAGGTTTTTTCCAACCTTATTGCATCTATGTTATTTCTGTTTGTATTTATATGAGGAAAAATCTAAAAGCTGTCCTCACCCACTGGGTGAAAAAAACCCTCAGAATGCCATATTTCTAATGAAAGATAAAAACTATTTCAGACACAACCAGTCTGAATTCTTAAATTCTTTAAATGTCTTAAATTCTTCACAGTCAAAGCTTGAAAAAAGACCCCTAGCTATCCTATCTCAGAAAAAAATCCAGTCTTTTGCACAGTAGTAGGATCAATTCTATATTTTTGGTGGAAATGAAAGTTGCTATCAAATGTTATTGCTGGATTAGAATAACAAATGTTGAATAGTTTTAGGATGCTCCATACAATACCAAGACAAATTGTCCTGAATTAACTTGTTATCAAGGTTTAGTCAAATAACATTACTGTCAATTTACTCCAAAGCAGGATGAATCAAGTCCAAATGAACTTCTTAGCATCTCCCAATGGATTGGAGGAATTTTAATTTCAAAAATCAACGCAATTAATAGGGTTTTTTTGTCCTTTTCTGCTAGCAGCAGAAGTCTGACCATGCCTCTCTTAAGCTTCCCTTAAGCACACACCTTTACACTTTACCAGCCTCATTTCTCCTTTATTGCAGTCATTAAAAGATTAGCCAGAGTAAACATGGCAGGGTATATTTTACTGGAAGGCTGCAAACTGTTTTTGAAGCAAAGAGAAAGCACCTGCAGGTGTACAGAAAATCTCAGGTGCCCTTAGGAATTGGACAGAGACTCTGAGTCTAGAGACTGTTATCTCCTGGTGGGTGGGTGCTGTGCTCCAACCATGAGCAGTCCAGGAGTGGAACCCAAACAAGGTACATGTGACAAAACACCCAGATGTCACATCTTCATTTGTTTCAATTTATTATCAGACATCTGTGCTTCAAATCAGAACACATGGCTGTGTAACACACGGCTCTCTTTTCTAGCCCCAGAATGCTTCACCAAAGATTTGGATAAGTTGTTTCAATGCCAACCTCCAGCAGAGGACAATTAAAAAAGAAAGCACATATATATGTGTATATATATATATATATACTGAATCCTTTTCAAGGCTCTTTAAAGAAACTGGCAGTTGAAGAGCACACTCAAAATGACACCACCAGCAGCAAGACCTTGGCAGGGATCCACAGAAGGAGATTAGTGCTAAACTATTTCAGCTCTGATACTATTCATGGTAAGGTGCCTTTGATTTCAGGACCAATGGGCAGAAGTCCTAAATTCCACAAATACTGAATCTGTCCAGACAGGAGAAAACTCTCTGTGAAGGTCTTAGAGGTTTAGAAAATTGACCTTAGAAGAGTTAGGAGTGAAATATGGAAGTTTCAGAGTTCTCTAGAAAGAAATACTTTGCTTGAGATTATGACAATATACATTTTTCACTGACTCTATTTCAGTTGGACATTATCATGTCTGTTGTCATTAATACTAATTATGTCTAAAATTTAAAAAAAAAATGAAAGGAAAGGAGCATTCAAAACAACAAATCAGAAAGATTTTATCACATATATGTTGGATAAAGATATTTTGACATGGTTCAATTTCTACTTTTTGCCTTTCCCTCCTTAAAACAGTATTATCTTTTTAGGCAAAAGTCCCATCACTTCAGTCACGGGGTTTTTTTTCCCCGCTAGGTTTAACCACTTCAAGCTATTGGTAGTGGATTAGTTTGCTAGAAAAATCTTTATCACCACTTCTCTAAGTTCTGCTTTCTACCTGAGTGCATATGCTCAGGAGCTGAATAGAAGTCACATAGTAATATTTATTATATTGAACGCCTGATGAAGTGATAATACAGAATGGTGAATGACTTGCCACAATGCCTCAGTGCTATACTGGGTTAATCTCAGTTATTTTTAGAAATAGCTATTAGTTATTATAGCTATTTATTTTTCTCTACATACATGTGATCTATAATTGGCCAAATTATATCTCCTCAGCTACTGGAGGCATTGGAAACACCTTTAATTTAAAACTGTGCTAGTGACATTCATATGCCACTTATTTATACAAACTAATGAAGCTAAAGCAATGGCTGGCTCTCATCAGAACACAAATGATCTAACCACACATATTCCCACATTATCAATTTTAAGCTTTATTGAGTCCCAGAATTCTTTATTATCAAGGATGGAAAATTAATAAAAGCTATGATCCAACAAAGCCTGAGTAGAAAGGCTAATAATAAGCTAATTAGCATCATTTAAGTAATTTAATAATTATCATCATTGAAGACGTAAGAGTCATTCTTCCAGCTGAAAAATGGGAGAGAATTATTTGCTTCTCTTGAGCTTCACTTTTTCAGCTTCACAGAATTGCATTGTTTGTTTCCTCCATTTTATGTAGGCAGCCCAATATACACAATTTGGTTACAGTCCAATGTATTCATGTCACTTCTTAGTTCCCTGAAAATGACATCTTTTGTCCATCTGACCAGATTCCTTGTCAAGACAGAAACTTTGTCTTAAATTTTGTGTTTCTTCATCAGAAATCACAATGGCTTAATTTATTTTTGAATCAACAAAGTACAGCAAGCTTCTATTGCTGACTACTCAGCATTTCTTGAATTTATGTATTGCTAGTTGACCCACCTCTAGTGGGGGGAAAATTGTCAGAAACAAAAAAGGACAAAGTTCCCACTGGTTTTCCTCAATCTTGTGGATTTAGATCATGGCATGAGCTTGGCTGTGTAACAATTGCATTTGTGTAGCTACTTTTGCTGACAGTAGTTAACTATTGTGTGAGATACTAGAGCTGATGCAGAGGGACTAAAGAGTTGAGAAGTGTTTTGTACTATCAGTTGCATGTAAGCTTCCAAAACTACTCCTTCTTTCATAACAACCCAAAGCACAGCAGAGTTAATAGGGAAATATGTAAATGCCCAGCCAGAGAGAGGGGTAATATTTAGGGATGGATCACCAGTGATCAAACAGCAAAAAGAAAGGGCTTGATGGTGTGAGGGTATCAGTTTATTAAATGAAGACATGAAAAAGAGCTTTAGATTTTATTCCACTTTGACCCACCATTTGCACTCTCAAAAGATGTGATAGAGAATCATACACACCTCTTTTGTGGGAGAAATATTATTAACAATAATGGCTAAATGCCACTGAAAATAATGGTCTAGTTATCTTCCTTCCCCTCCTTCTTTTGCCCTGCTACTTCCCACGTTCTAACTCTGATTCCCTCTACACAGACTCCTGAGCCAAATGGCTAACTGCTAGAAAGGCAACACAGAAAGCAAAAAAATAAGGGAATTATATTCCTCCTGTCTGGCAGGCAGAAACTGCTCCCCGAGGCATAAGAGCTGGTGCAAAGGAAGGTGGTGTCACATAGATCAGGAACTGTGGGCTGTGGGAGCCAGTTGCCCCTTTGGCTGCAGCGCTGCCAGATTAGATCAGTTGTACCCTTGAAGCATTCCCCAAGAGTGTCCACGGTGACATTAGCCCACAGTGAGTGCTGTGCTGGAAGTCCACACTTGGTGACCTGGCAGAGTGCAGTGGCAGAGTTGACACACCATCTGCACCACTCCAACCCCTGGCAAAGGGCTACAAGAAGGAGAACGGATGGAAGGGAAGAATTATAAAATGCAAGTAACATCACTTTAAGATCTGTTAAATTGATCTATTGTCACAAGGTTGAAACTTCTCTGTTCCTGAGTATTATCTTCTAACGAGATTTGCTTGTCTTCTTGACCACATATGTGCTAGAAATTTAACCACTTTCCCACTCTGGTTACACAGCGGGAGGTCCAATCCTGGCATCTGTCCCCGTCTCAGGACCCTGTTGAGTACAGATTGCAGACAGACTCTGGGCAGACTGAGTTGCACTTTTTACACCATCCTGTTTCTCCCAGATTCTTGGAGCAACTCTCTGTGAAAACTGGGGAGGTGGTTTCTGAACCATGTGAGCTTTTCCCTCTTCATCCAGGAGGTGTCTGCCCCATGCTGGGCCACAGCTGGGATAGTCTTTGACCTTGTGAGGTCTGAGTGCAAGGCCTCAAGATGATACCTTGCTGCAGCAGGGTTTCCTTCCCCTCTCACAAAAATGCACATAAATTATAGCAGACATTCAGGCAGTGAGCCCAGTACATTACAATACCAGCAAGGTCTTTGCAACTCCACCACACTAACAGGCTTTTCACAGACAGAACCCTGACTCTGTTACAAGTTCTCCACGATGAGATATTTGTTTCTAACTGTAGGAGCAGGTAACTTGCAGTATTTATTTTGTTTACCTGGTGATTGCTAAATGAACTTTAGAGGCACAAACTTAAACTAGAAAAAAAAAATATCTAGCAACTTTTGATTTAAAATCTCTCTAGGGAAATTAGAGCCTTTTAATTTCTGGACTTTATGAGTTGTGCAAATTAGCTAATTCATCTTCAATCACTCTAATAAAGAAGCACATCTTTTATGTTGGAGACACACAGCCTAGATTTTTCTTTGTATTAAAAAACACTTTTATGAATTTTTACTACCAAGGGGAAAAATTATGTTATCCCAAGGCTTTGAGAAAATCTTATAGAAGAGGCCTAATATAGACCAGGCAAAGCAGGCATTCTCCTGTCAATACAGGTAACACACTTTAAAACTCTCCTTTCTCATTGTACTCCTGAGGCCAGAATTGCCATTTGCCATATGGCTGTGGCATAGACTTAAAGCTGTTGATTCCTTTAGAGGAGTTCCTGAAGTGCTATTTTTCCCTTCTTCTTTACATGTGAGACAATTTCCAAATAAAATATTATCAGAATTAGAGAGATTTCTTAGAAAGCCTCCGTTTTTTTGGTGACAAAAATTTTCTGTCAAAGAAACTGTCATTCAAGAGTACTCTGTGATTTCTCTGGGTGCAAAATTATCTAGAGCCTGAAAAATGCTCAGACATAACTCTCCTTTCCTCCTTTGGGCTATTTTCAATGTATGAAAAGTATTTATGGATTCTGTAACCTCCTGGATATCAGTCAGTCATCAAGGATGTTCCATTTATAAATGATCAGTGGTTTTGGCAAGTATCTGAGAACTAAGGGAATGCCTCACCACAGCAACAGGAGAGCTTTGCCACCGGCTGCATTTTTAGGGGGACTCATTTTGTTCTCACTGAGAGGGAATGTCAAACTCCCTCCAGATGTTGGACAGCTGGGCTGTACATCTCATACTAATGCTAAAATGGTGGTTTTTTTCTGTTTGCTTTGAAATATTCAACAATCATCTCAAAAGTAAATGCAACTTCTCACTTGTTTCTTATTGTGGATAATTTTAGCTTTGATTGTTGTACTTTCAGGAAGCTGTCATTGTTAATGGTACCACTGCTTTTCAAAATTGGCTTGTGCCAGGAAGCTCAGTTTACAGGGAATTTTGGATTTTTCATGTGTTAAATCCTTCAGAGGTTATGGATGAGGGGGCTCAACCAAAACTTGAACAAAGAGGACCTTACACATACAGGTAAGAAAGGATCCTTTAATATGTGACATCATATCTATTGAGATAAGTTTTGTTTTTTTAAAATTCCAGCATCATACTTTAGTTAGACATAACAAGAATGCCTAAATTGCAGCTACACACAACGTTACCAAACATTTTCTAGATTTTGTCTAACATAAGGGAAACACAAATAGAAATAGGTAATTGGATGTGAAGCTGCTTGCTCTTGCAAAAAGCAATAATTCATTAGCCACAGTAACACAGAGACATTTGTGTTCCTTCCTGTTCAGTTTTCACCAGCTTTATAACAGGAGAAAATGTGCCAGATGCCCTAAAACCAAGAGATTATCTTATCATCCATGCATCACTAATAATTATTTTAATAATGTAGTTTGTTTCTGTTTTTCTCCTTTACGGCATTTTTAATCAATAACTTTTCTATTTTCAAATTTTGCTTGTAAAAGCATTTCTTTTTCTGAGTGTACTAGCTAAAATGTAGATGCAGCAGTCCTTCCATGTTTAAGGGAGGTTTTATTATTTGTTTAATGTTAAATGTGATGTTGACATAGGAATAGTTGATGCTTCCTGAGTTATTAAGCCCAATATTTGCTATCACTGGCACCCTTGTTAGGAAATTGCTTTCCTATGATAGGATATTTCTTTCTTGATAACTCTAGACATGTATATTATGTTCACAAGATAATTTTCCATTTCAGCATCTTCAGCCAAAGTGCCTTGATGCCTAAAAGCTTATTTATTTCTCAATGGAAAGAGAGACCTTTTGTTTCACAGAGTACCTGGGAAGATAGAGAAAAGGGAATTAGGAAAAAAACAGTTAAAAATACTGCAGAAGGTGAATTCCCACTGAACAGAAACATTTTACTCTGGTGCTGATGATGATGGCTTTTTTTCTCAGGGACAAATCTTTGCCAGAAGCCTAAATAAGACTAATTAAGAAATGATGACTATGAAATGAAGGCTTCTCTCACAGCTGCACTCATGCCTTCCTGGGATATTTGGTTTAACTGAGTAACTGCAACATTGAGTCTCTCTCTCTCTCTCTCTCTCGCTCTCGCTCTCTCAATCTCCCTTTAAATATTTAATAATTTATTACCATGTAGAGCAACTTGAAAACACATAAATTAGAAAGAAAAATCTCCCAACTTTCAGGTAGACACTCTGCACATTAGGCTAATAATTAAAATTGCATGTGTACAAACCAATTCTGAGAAGCCAAGATCCAGCTGCTCTTCAGATAAGACCCACTTGCACTGGCTACATCTGTACCATGGGAAAATATTCTCTGTACCTTTTGCACCCCCCAACATTCATGCTGGAAGATCTGATCCTGAAGCATCCTGAATATTCCTTCTGACATGGAGCTGTGATAATCTTTCTGGACCTACAGCACAGACCCTTATTTGATCCCTGCTGGCTGCTGCCCCCACTGGGGGGGTCAGTGAGAGGCTGAGACTGCAAGAGTGGAGCTAAAGCTAGAACTGCAGAAGAAATTTGTACCTTAGAGATCTGCTGACAGAGTAAGACTGGCACAACCTCAGTGGGACTGAAAGATTGCTTTTAAATCTCTATGTACATATTAAATATTATCAAAGTGATAATATGGATATAACCTGTTTTTTGAAACACACATCTATCAGACTAAAAATCTGAGGTTTTATGTCTGTGTCACCTTCTTCTAATTACATGCAACCATGAAATAGATTATGAAAAAATGTGACAAATCATAATCCATTTAAAAAAAAAATATAAAAATATACAAGGTCCATTAATAACATAAAAAAAACCCCAACTTCCTTTCATTTTAGTTTCAAGAAAGACTATTCCATTTGTTAATAAGGAAATATTTCCAAAAGAACAATACTTTGCAGAAAATTTAATTTTTACATGTAATCATATGAAAAGTTTATAAACTTCTTAATGGTTATAGAATGTTCAACATTCCTTTTACTAAAATGTTCATCAACTTTTCAAAAACCTTCAGTCAGGCATGGTTATTTGTTTTCTCAAAAGTCAAAGATTAAAAAAATTCTCTGTTTGTGTTTTGTATTTCCAGGGTGCGATATTTACCCAAAGAAAATGTCACAGAAGGTGAGAATGGCACAATATCCTACATGTTGCCTAATATTGCTAATTTTGAACCTGACATGTCTATTGGGACAGAAAACGACACCATGACCGTCCTCAACCTCGCTGTTGTAGTAAGTAAAGAAACAAAGACAAATTGTCCAGATACTAAATGTTGAGCTGTTGAGGGAATAGGGGAGTTGTTCACAGAATCATAGAAGGGTTTGGGTTGGGAGGGACCTTAAAGATCATCTAGTTCCAGCCCGGCTGTGATTCAAAGCCCAAAAATCATCCTTCTAGACAATTTTAGCATGGGAATAAATCAAGAGTTTGTGGATGGGTTCCCTTTGTGTGTGGGGTACAGTATGAACAGTACAGGGTGGATTTGCCATGCCCTTTCCATAGTACCCTCAGTTCTGCTTGGCAGGGGAGGCTGCACTGATTCCCACACCCCATGTCTGCCTGGCCTCGCCAGCACAGAGCCTGGGCCCCACAGGGCAATCCTGGGGCTCTGCTGTCCTACTGAGCATTAGGTATTCAAAGAAGAGAACAGGGATCTTCGCCTAGAGCACTGCTAGTGCCTTTTTAGTTCAGGTGTTTTTGTCTTACCACAGGCTGAGAATGTTTGCCTTTGACTAATATTTACAGTTTTCATACTTATATTCAGCCCTGGTTGCGTTGCACCAACTTTCTGGTGTCTGCATGAGCGCTCAGGATTGTTGTGAGAAGGTGTCTGCCAGGGGCAGAGTATGAAGATGATTGGTGCAAACACAAAAAATCCCATTCCAGTAGTCACAGAATCACAGAAGGGCCCATGTTGGAAGGCACTTCAGAAGATCATCTGATCCAAGCTTTTGTGAAATCATTACTTGTAGCTATTCAGAAGCCCATCTGGTCATGGTCCTCAATGGCCCTGCTTCTGCAGGGATTGGACCAGATGGTCTCCAGGAGTCCCTGCTTACTTCAGTTGTTCTGTCACTCCATGATTAGGGCTGATCTAACAAAATCATGTAATCAGTCAAGAAAAATTGTCTGCTAACTTATGGCTAGCAATTGTTTTGTTAAGAAGTGTCAGTTTAATGTAGAAACAACTTCAAGGGAGTTGCAAATCTGGGGACTGGCTTTGGCAGACATTTCTTGCAGTAAGTCTGCATTTTTAATTCAAAGCACATGCAGAATTTTATACTAAACTGATTTTATTGCTGTTGTAGGCTGTACCTGCCGTGTTCCCAAGTGGTTTTATGCAATCCATAATAAACACCTGGATTAAATCTTCCAAGTCAGGCATGCTGCAGAACAGAACAGTCAAAGAAATACTGTGGGGATACACAGATCCCTTCTTAGACAGTGTCCCTTTCCCTGGTGTGAACCCATTTGTGGGAGTCTTCTACCCGGTAAGTGAAACCAAAGAGGAGTCAATACCTTCAGTTATCATTCTGTGAATAAAGCTTAAGACAGTTGCTCTGAGGAAGAAAATGATATTAATTTTTTCAATATTTCTAACTCTTATTCCTTCTTTTTGGATCTGTTACAGTACAATGGGACAAGCGATGGACCTTACAGTGTGTATACTGGGACAGAAGATATTACAAAAACAGCAATAATTGAAAGCTATAAAAATAAAAGGTATCATAACATTGTAGAGTAAAAAAAAAATATACATTTTCAAGGTATGGCTTTTAAAACTTGATTAACTAGGAGCTATAGAAATAGGGAGAAAACTTCAATGATTCAAAGGAAGTGGGATCAAGCCCTGGGTTTAGCACAATAATCACTTTCTTTCAGCTATCAATAGCTCTGTCAGGAGCTTGGGCTTAAGACAGTTATTGATTCTTTGATACAAGTATTTACTTCTGTTTTGCATTCTTAAGTAGATAGACTCCCTTTATCCTCTTCTAATGGATCCTATAATTTATCTGAATAAATGAACATCCCTATCCTTTGCCTTTGCTAATGGGTCAGGCTTATCCTGAAACACTTATATTTGGTAATACAGGTAATTAAAGTGCTTACATGATAGAATTTACTACATGCAACATGACTTATTTTATTTTGCAGGACTCTTTCCTACTGGGAAGGTCACTGTGACATGGTTAATGGCACAGGTAAGCCTATTAAAACTTTTTAAAACTTCAACACTTGATATTTCAAGGGAACAATGAGATAAAATATTTAAATTAGCTCCCTTGGGCTTGCAAGTTCTGTATTCTGTATATTAAGTATCTATATATATGCAGACATACTACTATTATGATATATGCATATGTGTGTATCTATTAAAATATATGAATTATTTATTATGGTACATCATTTTATATACACATGCACACAGCCTCTACATCTGGAGTAAATGTGGAAGAGAAACAAAATTATCCAGTTCTCTTGTTTCTACTAATTATTTTCATAGTACAGTATAATTAAGATTCTTTTTCTTTTCTACTGTAAGTGAAAATTATCTTGGCATTTTAATAATACACATTCATTTACACTGTTGAAAAATTAATTAAATGCACCAGAATGAACGTCCTGGTATATGAAAAGAAATTGAGTCAACAAAGGATGAGGTTGTCAGATGAATGGCTTGTAGATCACTAAAAAATGAAAAGGGATGAAGAAAAGTAGTTTAGACTGGGATGAACAGACTATAGAAAAATATTTTTGAATTTTCTTTTGGAATGTATAGGTAAACAGCTGAGCTGTTTAAGATATATTTCCTCAAGGTGATATTTTTGATTAGTGAAAACATTGCTATGAGGACACCACATAGCTGAGGCTGGCAGGTGTCTTGGTGGGGGCTTTTGCAGAGAGCTCCAGACCTTCAGTAAATGAAGGCTTTTGTGTTGGGTTGTTTTGCTTGGATTTTTCCCTTTCCATTTTCCATTCTGCTTTACCTGGCATAGATAATTTTCCTTATAACCCAGACACCTTGTACAACAAATTTAAAATACGTAACAAGAATCTGGTATTCCAAAAGTCTGTGAGCCACGAAGGATTAATTCCTTTTTAAATCATGTAATTAATTTCATAAGAAACAATATTTTCTTACATTCAAGGACTTCCCTTCTTACTTATGGGACCTGGCATTTTTATTTTTTTCTTAGCCAGAGTCAGCTTTTTTTGTTCATTCTTCTTCTGTAACTGATGGAATAAACATAATGCTGCTAACTAATTCAGTGTTCCAGTACAGTGAAAATGAGCTTTTAATTGTTAGAAAGTTTGCTGCACGGTTTACAAGGTTGTTCAGTGTGACATTGCTGTATTTGGAGATGCAACAGGTTTAAAAATTCTTGTAAGGGTAAGAATTCTACCTTATCTTGTAAGCTTTCACACAAAAGAACAACATGCGTAGTATAAGAAAATAGATAAAAATATAAAACAGTATACTTGTATGGGGTTTGACATGAATCCATGTTTGCCAACCAAGAAAGCCAAGATTTAGAAACAGAGTGTGTGTTTAGGATGATCTCGAATCTTTGAAAAAAAAGTGCTTCTGTCAGCAGTGGGGAAGTGGCAGTATGTAATTTAGCCTTCGTGAACTTGCCAACTGGATTCAAAGATATCACAGATGTTTGCAATTGTTTGGTTATGGCTGCTGCCTAAGAAACTAAACAGAAATTGTCGCAAAAACTAACAAATGTACTGGTTAAAGGTTTGTTACAACACCTTAATTGGCAAAATGGCAGAGGTTCCTCTTACATAACCCTGAGTGCTTGCAATGCAGAAATACAAATCTGAGTGTCTGCACTCTTTCAGAGCAAGTGAAGAAAAACAACGCCAAAGTGCTACTTCTCTGACATATTTTGCATATCTACCATGTGGTGAGGTGGATTGTGCTCTAGAAGTGTTTTCCTCCTCTACATTAGTTCTAGGACAGCTTAGAGGCCCACTTGAGCAATCTTTGGTGGTACAGGTTTAGCATTGATTATTAAATAGGCAGTGTTGAAGTCTAAAGCTGTGTTTTTGTAAGCAGGTGACTCGAGCATCTCTAGGAAGATTTAGGTCTACAGACTGCATAAACCTTGAAGCAATGGCAACAGGTTTTTTGCTTCATATTAAGTAGTTTTTTTTTTTTTAATATCCTCTGTTTTAAATAGGCTTGATCATATAGCTTCACATTTAGGGGAGGAAAAAAAAAGCTTCTATATCTTAGCTCGCTTTCCACAACAATTACATCTTATCTGTGAAGTGCCTGTCAATGTGCAATAACTTACATAAACATTCTCCCCACAGATGATTCATATTGTTTACTTTTGTCACAGCTTTACAGGAAAGTAACAACTGAGTATTGAGCTAGAAATTAAACCGTATCTTTGAAGTAGAATTGCTTTCAAGCTCTAGTTTTATTTTATTCACAGATGGAGCATCCTTCCCACCATTTGTTAAGAAGAATCAGGTACTACGCTTCTTCTCCTCTGATATTTGCAGGTAGGCTGCTCCCTTCCTGGAGTGTGTTCACACCTGCGGTGCCACTGAATGCTCTTTGTTTTCACACGGTGGCTGCAGTGGCTGTGCTTGGGCTCAGGTCAGCCAGGCAGGGAAACATAAACTTTTCATCTAAAATACAAGTAAAGTTGTGAGTTGTGCTCATGATTCAGAGCCTGATTCTACAACTTCTATGTCAAGTACCAAACTAATAGAATGTACTATATTTCAGCCAGTTACAGATGCATATTCAGGAAAATGTGACATTGTGAGCTGTTAGAGATCTGTAAAAAGCACTGAAGGTCACAGAGTTCAAAGTCTTGAACTTCTAAGATCTAGACCCAGCCTTATTTGGTCTGAGAAGGCAACAGGTAGAGCAGGGTCCAGTTAGGTCCATCTTTGGCATTTCTTTAAAAACATCATCTACGCAGAACAGTGTTTACTGTCATTCAATAGCTGCTCAATTGTTTTTTTCTCACATGATATTTTTACATATTTTATGTTTATGTATTTACAAACAAACAAGCCTGTTTAATACATCCCATGCTGATGACTTTTAAGCCTGCTGCTTCTGCTGAGCTATCCAGTGTCCCTCAGGTTCTCCAGTGGGATCACTGAAAGAAATGTTAAAGCTTTAAAGTGCATCACAGTGTATTTACTTTGGGAGTAATACCTTTGTTTATTTTGCTGCCTGGAAACAGACGATTCCTTTTTACCAGGTTTAAAGTGGGCCATTTGCTTTGCAGAGTGTTTATTTTCAAAGATCAGTGTTTTTATATGAAGTTAAAGGGGTTTTTGTGAAGCAATTTTATCCAGAAACTGGAAAACATTTCCCAATTCACAGAAAAGGGAATTCTATGCAAAGGAGAAATGATAAAATTCTTTGGATTGATTCCACACACAGTCTGAGAGATCCCTCCAGTCGTTTAATTCTCACAATTCACGAACAGTAAAGGACAATAACAATTGCTCAAAGGTCCTGCAGATGCAGAGTCAGGAAAAATTATTCTGCCCCTGTTGCAAAACCCTTTTTTTGTTTGGCTGCAATACAAAGTGTTGGTGTCTGGTTATATTACTGTGTAGCAACCATATCTCTGCATCAGCTGGTAATGAAATAGTGAAAAGAAGCTTAAGCAGTATTCTTATTCATATGCAATGGAATAAAGTTCTATGCAGATTGCTGTCTGTGTCATAAAGCTTAGATTAACATGAAGTCAGCAAAAAAACTATATCAGAGATGTTTTATATGGATAAGCAGCCCTACTGTAGCCCAGAAACTTTCAAAAACCTCATAATGACTGAGTGTAGCTGTGTGTAAGGAAAAAAGATCTCAATTAATTTGTTAGTTTTGCCTATATTGTTTATTATTAGTATTTGGACTTTTTTCTGTTGTTTTGTGTATTGGCATGCTTGCCTCTGAGCTTGTACATGCTTTTGTGAAGGTGTGGAATATTTTCCATGCCTCTACAATTCACTGAACAGTGTGGCAGGAGCGTGGACATTGGATCCCTGGGGAGTTGTTTCTTTAAAGAGGGAGGCAGTTGGGGCATCCTTCAGGAGCACTGCCATGAATTTAGACTTCTAATCCAAGTGGTTGAAACACATTTCTCCTCTTTTGCGTTCAGATCAATCTATGGAGTCTTCTACGGCAAGCAAGTTGTGAAGGGAATCACACTGTATCGTTTCGTAGTTCCTCGTGAAGCATTTGCATCACCAACTGAAGTTGGAGACAATTATTGCTTCTGTACGGATCAAGTGATTTCAGAGAACTGCACATTAGCTGGAGTGCTGGACATCAGTGCCTGCAAAGCAAGTAAGGTGGTGACACAGTATTGCCACACAAGCCATTCAGCTGGGGGCAAGGCCTGCAGCTGAGGTGTCACTGGTATGCAGGGTGTTTATCTGTGAATTCTTCCACAGGCTGCTTGTGAGACCCCTCACATATCTGCAACCTCATTGCCCAAAATGAGGATTGATATTTCTGTATTTTGCATAGTGCTATGCAAAGTTGGGGTGCCATGGATTGTGTACTGGAACTGCAGGAATGTGTTTAGGGAGAGGAAAGCAGGGACATTGTGTAAAAGCCAGAGATAGTTCTGCACCTTGTGTCTGTGGCAATTCACACACAGCAGGGGTGGGCATGGACACATTTATGTGTATGTACACAGACTAACTGGCTTAATGTGGTGTTGGTAAAATAAATACATACTGAGCCTGCATTAGGTGCAGAGTGAATTGCAAGAGGCCTCCTCAGGCTAAAATAGGATTGTGAAGGTGGGGGGAGACAGTGGCAGTCATGTCCACACCTCAGCATGGAACTGGCAGCACTGCCAGCTCCACAGTGTAGACACAAGACAAGTAGGATTTGTAACTGTAGTTTATTTCACTATGCGAGCTTTCCTCATGACAAAAAATAAATCACAAAAATGATCAAATTTTGGTGGGGTTTTTTTTTTGTTGTTTTGGGTTGGGGTCTTTTGGGGATTTTTTTTTGGGTGGTGGGGTTAACATTTTTATCAGGATTGTACATCTATATTGCAAAACTATGTTTGGAAAATGACCTGTGAAGAAGAGTGCCAAAGCAAGGCTTAATGATTCAAGAGAGTTTGTTTTTTTTTTGATAGAAAGACCGGTATACATCTCTCTTCCTCATTTTCTTCATGCAAGTGAGTCTATATTGCATAACGTGGAAGGCCTGAGCCCAGATGAAAAGGAGCATGAGACATATCTAGACATAGAGCCTGTAAGTCCAAGTATTTAATACTTGCACCTTGGGAAACTTGCAGTGTTTAAATTTAATAGTAGTAGAGTTGGCCTTTTACCAGAGGGACAAGCAGAAGATGAAATATTTTCATGTTTGCTTTTCTATAGTCTGCTCTCAAAGTGGTATGGTTTCAGAAGGGGAAATAAGCAGAGCTTTATTTCATTTTCAAAGTTTGGAAAATCCGTTTTGATTTTTACTTATTGGGAAGTGGGATTGAATAGATTCTGAAAACTGTGGCGTATGTTGTAGCTTTTCTATGATCTTCAGATTCTTTGAGAAAATTATATTCTATGAAACTTCTGTTTCCTCTACACTTAATTTAAAAAAAAAAAAATCTATAATTAGCTATTTTTGGATAATTACTATCTCAATTGAAACTAAATAAATGTAAAGGGGTTTATTTCCAATTGCAAGAACTCTGAACAGTCTGATTTGAATAGACCTAATTTAAGTCTTTGTGAATTGAATTGTCCAGCAGATCTCCCAAAAAAAAAAATATTTTGACTTATAAATTTACCTATATTTCTGTTTCAGTGATTCAGCTATTTAACTTTAAGTGTACTTACCAAAGTTTTCTGAATTATTTGATGAATTCAAAGATTCCAAAATTCTATTTCTCTCTTACTTTGAATGAAAAGGCAAAATTGATAATTTCTCACTAAAATTAGGCAATTAAGTAACTTGAATGAGGAGAGATGACATTAAATCTTTGTTTCACCTTATATGGAATAGAGACATCAAACTGATTTTCCTAAATATTACACAAAATTTTCAAGAATCACAGCCTTTTTTAGTAAGAGACAGAGATTAGAAGAAAGATATGAAAAAAAGATCCAACCTTTGTATACATCTGTTTGTCCTGATATGAAAGGTTTGCTTTCTGCCCTATGCAAGTTAAATATCCTTCCTTTTGAAAAAGAAAGTTTAGCTGATTTTTTTTGTGGAAAAAAAACCCTGAAGTATATTTTTATATGAAATATGCCATGACTGATTTAGTGGTTTTTAATGATGTCTTCAGTTTTAAATGTAAATTACAAAAGTAACTATAGTAAAATTACAAAATTAGAACTTCTATGAGAAATGAGAAACCCTTAGAAAAATTACCATTTCATAAAAAATTAATCCTTCAAAACATAAGGATAAAATAATCCCAAAATATTTTTTTACACAGTCCGTATTATAGACATTGGTGGTTAATTAAGAAATTTAAATCAATGTTTGGTTGGATTTTTTTTCACTGGTTTTAGGTAACTGGTTTTACACTACGATTTGCAAAAAGGTTGCAAGTAAACCTCCTTGTGAAGCCTTCAACAAGAATTGAGTAAGTGCTTCTTGTTTATTTTATTTTTAAGGAATTTTTGAGAGGGCTGATTGGTCTATGAGAGCATCAATAGAAATGTCTTGGAGAAGAAGGAATAAAAATACTTCCCCAAAGCTTGTTCAGGGTAAATCTTCCTGAGCAGGACAATGCCCAAGTATTTTAACACACATTTGATTTCCCTACAGAAGCTTACAAGGCAAAATATTCTTTAAAATAACATAAAACTCAGATGGGGGCCATGAAGATGAACAAAAAAGACAAACTATTTTCTGTAATAAATCCAATGAGAAAGGGAATCTATATATTATCTGTCACTAGATGGTTTTATCACAAGGGTCTAGCTGGCTTTTTTTTCCCACTTCATTGGCCCAAATATACATGGATAGACACGCCTTTGGCATCCTGTACATGTGAACACCACACAGGTCTTCAACCCTCTCTGTGTCTGACTGCCCAAATACAAAAGATTAGACAGAAAATTGTGGTTGCCCAATATGCCAAATGGCTGTTATTAATTGTAGTATTGGGTTTTTTGTTTTTTTTTTCTTTCACTCCATAAAAAGGTATTTAAAAGGTACATCTGAAAGCCAGAAATATAGTTAAAGGAGAAGAAAATTGTTTGAGTAGAGAGTGAGCTTCTTAGCAAATTAAAAGTAACATGCTGTACTTATTTTCTCATTTCAGTCCTTTAAAAAAAGTTAAAAAACCTTATGTGTTCCCTCTTCTTTGGCTAAATGAGGTTAGTATATTTTATATCTATTAATATTGTCTGTTATGAAACAACAAACAAATAAAAGAACTACCTAGCTTTTTCAGTCTTGGTGCCCTGAAACCGGGTACTTAAACTCATGCTGTGATTTGCACCACCTCAAGAGTACATTCAGCAAGTGAGGTCTTGCATATGTACCTTCCACTGATGTTTTCCTTGCATTGTTTCAGTCTGCTGTTATTGGGGATGAGAAAGCAGAAATGTTCAGATCTAAAATCTCCAGTCGGCTCCAGCTGCTGAGCATACTGCAGATGTCATTAATCATCGGAGGCTCTGTGTTGTTCCTGGCCTTCCTGGGGTCCTATTTCATATGCAGGTCGAAGAAATTAAAATAAGTAAGTAAGCACTTAGCAGCTCAGTCCTCAGCAGTGACTCCTCCTCAGTTTCAAGTGTTCAGATTCTTTACCTATTTCACTGTTCTTATGTTCTTACACTCTAGAAAATTCAGTGGGAAATCATCCAGATAATTGGCCTAATATTTTCAAATTCCCTTCCCATCCTAAACCTTTCAGGATGCTCTTAACTCACGGGAGGGCATCAGAACTACATCAGAAGAACAACATTTTTGTTTGTTTTGATTTCTTTAAAATCAACGTTTTTTCCAAGCCTGTTAGATTGTTCAAAAGTGTCCTCTAGAATCTTTCCGAGATAGAGACTACACCGCTGCAGATTGCTGTGGTCTCCCAGGACATTCCCCTGCCTGAGGTTCAGAGAACCTGCTGCAAATGACACTTTCTATTGAGTGCTGGTTTCTCACTTCTTTCATCTCATTCTAATGTCAGAAAAGCTCACTGTAGTCGGAGCACATCCTGGGCATACCTAGCTCACAGGGTAAATGCACTCCCATCAGGGGCAGACTAACCAAGTGGTGGATTAATGTGCTGGTATCTGGGGAAGAAAATATATTTTTGGAGTTATTTAAAAGAAGTCCAGAGATATGAACATCATGATGAAAAGTATGCTATGTTAAAGAGAAATTCTTAAGCTGAAGATTTATTTCACCATATGCTGAATTCTGATTTTATTTCACAACAGGTGAAACGACTTCAGAGGCTGTCAATGTTTAATTAAAATTTCAGCTAAGCAGCTTGTTAAAATTCAAAGACAAAAAGTATGATTCAAGGCACAGTCAATCCATGTACTATGGAATTCTACGTTTTTCCATTTTGAGAAGACCAGCTTACTAACCCAAATAAGTTGATGTTTTTGAAGGTCCACACTTCTGACACCACTAAAGAGGCCACTGTGGAAACTACACTATCAAAAGACTTTGAAACTTGTTATACATTTTAAATTGTATTCAAGCAGACTGAAGTTGAGGTGCAGTGGGATTTTAGTCCACCTTCTGCCATTTATGCAACTTGTTACTCATTTTCTTCTGGATTTGCAAGAAAAATGAAAGCTGCTTGCTGATGTTCCGTCTTTGAGCACAGGCTGGGAATGACAACAATTTGGAGCTCATGCTGTGCTCTAGATGCTCTCATTGCAATATTTCTCTCTGTTCCTTCAAGGAATGGAAGCTGCTGCAATAGAACTGCTCTCTGTCCTCTATTCAGGGATGTGAATCGCATTGAATGTGAAGTTTATTATGTAAAGTTACTAACTGTAATACATGAAGTTTATAAAAGACTTACTAAAATACGTGGTTCATACATTTTATATAGAGATGGCTCATAGCTACACCACAGTCATCCATATGTTGATGGAGCTAATTGACATTTGGATCCACAGTTGTTTATTAATCTGAACCACTCCTTAACTCCCAACCTGCTCCACTGCTCTTCCTGTTGTGTCTTGTGAGCTTTTATTTCTGACTCTTGTTTGAAACCAGCCTCTGCACAGTCCTAAGCCCACCTGGCCCAAGGCCTCCCTTGGAGAATGATCTGATATGTCCCCTGATGGGCCAAGAGAAAATATTCCAAAATGCTTCAGAGACAGGAAAGACTGAGATAATGATTTTGATTAAACATCAGAAGGTTCCACTTGCTATAGAAGCACATAAATGAAAAAAGGTAGCCCAAATTACTTACTGATAAACCATCTGCCACAAGGAAATTTGTGCAACCATTTGTTTAATGAGGTGCATTAGCCTGTAAGCAAGTAGCAAACACTGACATCTCCATAAACAGTTGACTTTTTCATTTGATCTGAATTCTGTATTTTATTCTGGGAGTAAATGGGGCAAATACAAAGTATTGTGGGGTCTTTTCTTTTTCCATGGATTTGATAAATTCAGAACAAGAGCATAAGTTCAGCATTTTCTAAGATTTCTTTTTGGATCTTTTATCCTCTTATTTAAGAGCTGCAAAGAAAAAGGGAAATCAAACATGACCAGCCTCTCATATCCTGCTGTTTGGAAACAATGCTACAATGGACTTTAAACCAGAAAGGTTCATCTTGCTAGTAAAGGACAATGTCTTTGGCTGGGTATGTTTATACAGTGTTCTTATCTTTGGAAATAAAGGGAAAATCCAACTGACTATAATGTTGGTATTTTATTCCATTGCTCCTCATGGACAAAGTTTTGTAGCTATCAGTAGAGCTGATGAGTCACAAAAATCCCAAGACATTATTTTTGAAGCTGAGGTCTGTGAGGTACATGGCTGCACTCTCCTTCCAGCTGTGAGCTGGAACTGCCTGCTACCAGGGCAGCTGGTGTGACTGCTCTCAGCCCATGTATTTGATTATTCATGGTGCTGGCTAGTCAATGAAAAATACCTGTCCCTCATATCCACATTATTGCTGGTGTCATATGTGATGCTCTGTTCCCATGTTATTCTGGGGGCAATTTGACACAACTGGAGCCATCCCTAGAGTCCTATGGACTGGTAAAAAAATTATGTGGACAGCTAAAGTCATTAAGCCACATCTCCTCTAAGATAAACACAGCTCTGCTGTGGTTCAAGATCTGACACCAGCTTTTTATAATAAAATGTCTTTTGTGTCAGGATCTAATATGAAAAGAACAACAGCAGTGCTCCTGTAGTTTTTGATACGTTAACATTTCAGCTTCATCTTATTTGACTTCAAGTACATTGTCAGTAAGTTAATGTTTGCTTTACTAGTGTTGTTCAGTGCTATGTGGTGCTCCAGCAACAGTGATCCAGCAAGTCAGGCCATGATTTAAAATGTCTCAGGGCCAAATTTTATATGGACAGAATTATATATTTGTCCAGATGCATCATCTCTTTGATCTCAATGCAGGTTTGGGCTTTTAAACTATGTCCAGCACCTAGACTGAACTTGAATTGTAATTTGTAGTTACTTTATCCAAAGCATCAGTTACAGTTATTGTTAATTCATGATACTAAAGCTAATGTTAGGTATTTACATTTGTACAAACAGTCCAGGGTAAACTTTCATTAGAAATGTTAATGAAAATACGAATAAAATAAAGCTCAAGTCTTTTTTCTGATATCCTTATGTTTAATTGTAAATAAAGCTTTCTGTGTTGAATAATGAAGTTCCTGTGTCTCTTTTCTTGGTATTTTGGGGTATGTTTTCTTTTTCTAGAAACTGATCTTATAAACTGATGAGTAAGTGAGACTTCGGCTGACCTTGTTAAATCATTTTACTCTGGCACACCCCAGCTTCTTAGAAGGGCATGTTGCTGTGTGATACATTAGAAAAGTCATACAACATTTATGGCATACAACATTTATTGTCTCTGTTGGTCAGAACCCAACACTGGGCATTTGATCCCCATGTGGGCAATTCACTTTATAGTTGGATTCAATGATCCTTGCGGCTCCCTTCCACCTCAGAAGGTTCAGATTCTGTGGTTTATGTTCTAGATCACAAAAAAGAGAAGACTTTTTGGAACAAGGTAACCACCAGCATGTCTAAACTGAAGCAATTCTAAGACAAACCCAGGAAACCAAGCTCAGAGAGAGGCCTGTTTACAAATCCCTTCAGCTGGCCGTGTTGGCAGGATGGTGTTAGCACATCCAGCTGCACATTACAACAGTGTCCTGCCTCTGCTGACCCAGCAGGTTGGGTGGGAGGCAAGCCTGGCATGCTCATGCCTCACATTCCCTACCCACCCCAGGTCCTTAAGTGTGAAAATTGCTGGTGAAAGTCAGATGTGACCAAAGATCTAACAGCCCACACACTTACACCCCAGAGCGGGTGTGCCAGCTCTTGATCTCTAACTGTAATTATGCATTCAAAGCATATATTAAAACCTGTTCTTCTCACCTAGCTTACCACTCTCTGTTAAGACAATATAAATATATTACTATACCTTGAAAAAGAAAGAAAATTAATGCCTTCTATGCTCTTTTAACTGTGAGAGTAGGAAAGGGTTTGTTTTATTCATGTGTGTGAACATCAGCATAATAAAGAAATAAATTTAATATCTAATAAAATATGCTTACAGCATCTCTTTTTTCCTGAGTAGCCATATAAAAGCAGAAGCCATAAAGAGAAATGACCTGCACATACCAAATGCAATCTTCATTTATAAATAATTGCTATTAATTTTGCATCCTCTGTTCCCTCTTTGCCTATCAGTTGGCCCTGATGTTCAGTGGTTTCACCTCCTCCCAACAGCACCCGAAGCAGACAGGGAATTACAACCCGCCCGGGCAACACCAGTCTGGGACCTTTCTCAGTTCTATTTTGTGAGAAGAGAAACCAAATGCTTTGCAGCAGGCGCCACCCAAAGGGCATCCAGGTTTTCTTCACAAGTTCTCTTGCTTCACCTCGGCATAGGCAGTCAAAAATTATGCTGGCTATAATTAAGTTTTGCTACCTCTGCCAGTTAACATCAGCAGATACAATTACAACACATTTAAAGCAGTACA
The DNA here is from genome assembly GCA_035048155.1 of Cinnycerthia olivascens. Taxonomy (NCBI): domain Eukaryota; kingdom Metazoa; phylum Chordata; class Aves; order Passeriformes; family Certhiidae; genus Cinnycerthia; species Cinnycerthia olivascens. The sequence continues at coordinate 768,736 of JAWWMU010000054.1, read as the reverse complement.
ACAAAAAGTCCATCATAAGTGTCTGCTAGATGTCAGATTGTTGAAAGCAGTTATAAGACAAATTTTAATGGCCATTAATATTTTGGAGTGTTTTACTAAGACCAGGGTTTCCTTTAAGTTCTATGGATTGGTGTTTTTACAAAATACATGGTTGATATAAGTAGACCCACCCAAAGTTTCCAGGACTCTGCTTCTTTCCCAGCATCCCTTGTGTAACACCAAGGATGTGTGGACAAATCAGGAATTACGTAGAGCTCTGTGTGTGCTCTTTCACATGACTTAGATTTGCAATTTTAACTTTACCAAAATATCTGTGTGTAGGACTGGGAAAGTCACAGTTTTGCTCTTTGCTCTCACGATTTTTCCAGCTGGAAAGCCCCCATGTGGATGTTTCTGAAGTTAAATTTCTTGGTTGGTACTTTCATGATAGGAGCTAAACCCAGCAGCAGAAGGTAGAAGCCTGCTGGAGGTGTAGGTACTCTGCACCCAAGCGTACAGACATTTCCTGTGCTTCTACCAGAAATGTGGAAGCATTTCCTATTCCATCCGCTCACTACACAGGTACAACTATCTTTATGCTGGTCAAATACTGGGTCTATTTTGTAAAATCAGAAGTGATCACTATAATGAAAGCACCCCCTCCACAGAGTGTGCTGCTGTGGGAGCTACATTTTATTCTGCAGTCTTGACCAGCTCAGCCTGGTTGTCTTCAGTAGGAGAAAATGAAGAACACTATTGTCATTCACTGAGTCACACTGACAGAAAACAAGGAGAAAAAGGTAACCAGAAGCCACTAATTATTTCCATTTTTCCTATGAGCAGTGGGAATGCATTAAGAAAGAACTTCTGGCAAAACATATACTTTAATTCAATGACAAGTCAGTGCAGTTGAGAGCTTAATTCCAGTAGACAACTAATCTTCCAGGTAGCAGACAAAGACTTTCCTGAGCACCCAGGAGCATCACCTGCTTTGTTGAATGGATGTACATGGATGTCATCTTGCTACAATCCTGAACAAGTCTGAAAGACTTACATGATTTTTCTAGCAGTAAGAATAAGTTAGTGGCCAGAAGTATCAGCCAGAACATGGAATATGTGCATTCCAAAAGCTCCTATTCCAATGTAAATCTCTTTGGATTACACTAACTCAGATGAGTAATATGCTATGGTTGATGTTATTCCTTCACATGAAGCTAAAGTCCTAGAGGAAGATGATTTTTAATGCACAAAGATGAAGGAGATTTTGGCTCTGTTTGGGTACTAGTTGAGAGACAGAGGACTCTTTTTGCCAGTTTTGATTCTTACTTGGTTAGAATCAAAAGTAGTCAAAAACCTAGGGCCAGAAACTCTTCATCTCCCTTTCTATCCTTGTGCAGAATCTCTTCTAAAGGTGCTAAATGCATCTTCTCGTCAAGGACAGAGAAACGTGGATCAGTTTTTGGAGTTTAGGTGATCTATTTCAAGAATATCAGATTTTATTAATTCAGATTTTTTTTTTTAAATCTTTTTTTTTTTTTTTTTTATGAAATCAGATTTTACCCTGTGTTTCACCTGAATTCCTTTCTGGAGCCGAGCACTCCCTAAGCACCAAAGCACCAGCTACGAAAACATTTAAGTACTTCTGTTTAAGGCTGCTTTCACCCCAAAGAGGGTGTTTGGTCTAGAATTCCTGAGTGAAGAGGCTGGCGGTCCCTGAAATTTCACACAAAAATAAAGAAAGGCAAATATACACAGATGGTTTAGCATGGCAATGCTTCATGCCACTGTGAAAACAGTGTATTTAACTCAAATTCATCTGGTAAGAGAATCCTGCAAGCCTTATGTCACATCTTCAGGAACATGAATGGTCAGTGGCTCTCGATGTGGTGGTAGAAGATAGATCACACCACATCAAAGCCTCCCAGATAGCAAATGAAAGCCATTATTCCATAATGTCTCATATCTCATTATTCACTAAAAGCTGAAACTTGAATCTTATTACCATTCTCACAAAGGATTGAGACAGAAGAAGTCAAACAGATATCTGAGTTTAAACCATTCATAAATGGTTCTAACTTGCATTAGTATGATTGACTTTGTGTTTCAATCTCTCTAATGCAGCAATCAGAGGGGAAAATTTAGGCAACTATCTCTGATCAACCAGACCTGACTGGGACCTGTTACATAGTTTCATGAGTGTTTAAATTTTTGACGAGTGGTTAAACTCACCTATTTGGTTATCACTCTAAGAGAACAGAAGTTCTCAGTATTGCACAAAGGATGCTAAAGTATGTTTACAGGCACAAAGATGTATTTGTGGTGTCCATAGCTCATGGTATTCAGAAACTGTAACAGCAACTCTTCCAAAACAAAACCCAAAGAGGTATAGAAGGCGGTGGGACTACAAGAAAAGACAGGGCTCCCTTCAGATGAATATCCTTTTCAGGACATCTTTTTCAGTATAGCATTGACTGTAAATACAATTTATCAAGTAACTGAAGTTATATCTTATCTTGTTATTGTGCCAATGTTTTCACTCCCTCATTATGCTAAAAGAGCTGGTTGAGGTGTGCTTCAGTCTGGAACAGATTTTGCCTCTCTAATTGGTTGCTGAGCCTTATGTGTGTACATTACTGGGAAATGCTAATTGTCTATTTCAGCAACTCATCTACTGTGCCTTACTTTCTCCCTAATACATGTTTCAAAGTAAAAATTGCTATAAATTACAAAGTCAGGAATGAGATGTAGATAGGGAAGAATGAAAGGCTTCTCTCATGGTAATGGGAATGACTTTTGACAAAACCCAACTGAACAGCCATATTAGCAATTCTTGGGTACCCCCTTGCAAAGTAATGAGGATAATGGCATCCTGGAAGGCTAGAATAGGGAGAATAGCTGCATGTAGGAACATGTAGGCTGATTACTATAAAGTGAAAGACAGGGTGAAGAGCTTCACAAGAAGAACTAGAAAGCTGATCACAGCAAGCCTTGGGCACTGCACAGGTTGGAACACCATGAATCCCTTATCACTGGTGAGTTTTCAGCCCACCAGCCCCAAACTGCTCACTACTGATACTCTGCCATGTGGATGTGTGCCTAACATGTGCAAACCAACCAGGGAAAGCAGGAATGCTCAGAACAGTCTCAGTTGCCCATCTAAATAAATGCAATATATCTCAGAACAACTAATTTTTTATAAGTATCTTGGTTTAGGAAGTCATGGGTCTCCCATCCAGTCCATATTATACCACCACTGTGATGTCCATAGCTTATGATAGTCAGAAACTGTAACAGCAACTTTTCCAAAACAAAACTCAAAGAAATAAAAGAGACGGTGGGACTACAAGAAATGATAGGTCTCCCTTCAGATGAATGTCTTTTACTGGACATCTCTTCCAGTTAAGCATAAATACTGTTTTCCAAGTATCTGTTGTAAACCAGGCAGAAAGAGAGATCATGAGTGCAGGAGACCACAAAAATAATGTAGGAAGTTAATCACTGAGACTATATGTCTTGCTTTGGCAGAGTCCCTCTGAGAAAACTGGCCTTGCCTATCATCTGAGACCCCCAATCCTCCCTTGATAAGCAGCCAAGTTACATTATTCACTTGTACAGGACCAGGTATTTAAAATGTAAATCCTTTGCTGTTCTTTATTCATACCTTAGCCCTTTTACAGTACCTCCCATAAACCTCTTTCTAAGCAGAAGAAATGAATTGCAAGAATACTCAATTAAATAATTCAGGAGCAGTTTTCTATTAACTTCTATTGCTAATCTCTTCTAAGTTTTTGGTGGTTTTTTTTTTTTGTTTGTTTGTTTTTTGTTTGTTTTTCCCCAGTTACTTCTTGGATATTCCAAAACTATTTTTTAAGAAATGCAGTCTTGCAGCCTGAAATACTGATGTCACGTTTAGATACAAAAAGGCTTATTTTACTGTTTTGAAAATACTAAGTATCTTTGCCCCTCCTGTCTGACAGAGACAATTACAAGATGAAATCACTGCTGGCCTAGGCCCAACCCAACAGCAATAGTGGTTGTGCCTCTAGGATAATGCAGTAAAGAGGAGGGCAAGTTACTGTGCAAGAGAAATTGCAGCTGGAGAGAGGAGTGAGAATATCTGAGAGAAACAGCCCTGCTGGCACCCAGGTCAGTGCAGAAGGGGGG
>JAWWMU010000054.1:673777-759092 GCA_035048155.1 Cinnycerthia olivascens | reverse complement strand
TCCTGGTCAGAGAAGGAGCTCAGGCTGGTCAAGCAGGACCTGCCTTTCACAAACCCTTGCTGGCTGGGTCTGACCCCCTGGCTGTCCTGCACATGTCATGTGATGGCACTCAAGGTGATCTGCTCCACAACCTTCTGCAGCTCTGAGGTCTGACTGACAGATCTGTAGCTCCTCACATCATCCTTGTGGCCCTTCTTGTTGAGAGGCATCACACTACTTCCAATCAGCTGGGTCCTCCCCAGTTAGCCAGGACTGCTGCTAAATGATGGAAAGTGGCTTGGTGAGCACTCTGCCAGCTCCCTCAATATCATTGGGTGGATCCCACCAAGCCCCAATGACTCAATGATCCTAAGGGGTGTAGTAGGTAACTGACCATTTCTCCTTGGATTATGGAGGCTTCATTTTGCTCCTTATTCATGTCTTCCAACTCAGGGGCTGGGAGTCTGCAGAACTGGTCTTGCTACTAAAGACTGAGGCAAAGAAGGCATTAAGTACTTCAGCCTTTTCACTCCAGTAATGGATGGGAATTCTCCTCAACTCTTTTTGCTGCTAATGTATTTATTGAAACATTTCTTACTGCCTTGTACAGCAGTAGCCGGATTGAGCTCTTGTTGGGCTTTAGCCCTTCTCAGTTTCTCCATCCATAACCCCTCATGAATGAAGTGGTTTTATTTTCCTTTAACTGAACTGCATAAACCTGTAGCCTGTAGAAGACACCTGGTGCAGTCCCACACTCTAAACCAAGTCCTATTGAGAGCAGGTTGCTCAATGCTTTGTTTGTTGGATTTTCAATCTCTGAAGATGGAGAATTTATAACCTCTTTGGTTCCTTTTCCCACTGTTAGATCATGTTGATGGCAAAAACTTTTTCCTTTATATCTAATAGCACTGCCCCATATTGCAACTTGTGTGAAATCCTTCACTTTGGCACCAAGGACATTGAGAAGGATCCCCATCTGGTTTTTTTTCCCCACTAGGTAGCTGTACCAACCCATTTGATAGCTGTCAACAGCTCCCCTTAGCTTTCTCTGAATAAACCTATTGTCTCAGCTTTTTCTCACACATCACATCATAGAGCTTCTCAACTGATCTTGCTCCATTAGGTCAGTGTTTTCTTTGCACTGGTGAGCTCACAGCTGGGCACAGTGCTCCCAACAGGAGCCAAATACAGGGAAAAATCCTTTCCATCAACCTGTTTATTGGATAACTTCTGTACACACAGCACAGTGTGCATTTGGCTTCCTTGGCACACAGGCGCTTAGCTGATTTTGATAGTTGGAGAGGTTTTTCTAAGAAGAGTGAAGAGAGTTAATTTTAATCCTTTCCATATAGAAACCTGACATTCTTAAGAGATTTTTTAGCACCTGCTTCCTAAATCTATTATAACAATATGGTTATTCCCAGCCTCATGTGAGTTTGTTGGCAGACATAGTTATTCTACGAGCAGAAAACAATCAGGACCCCTATAATATGTGAACCATAAAAGCAATGCAAGCCATCTCTTTAACCTTTTTGTGATGTTCAGAGATACATTTGTTCTCCTAGAGTTCTTTTTCCTTGTTCTACTTGAAAGTAAAAAAGTTAAAAAATGTAAAAAAGATTAGCCTTTGTGCCTATCAACCTCTAATGCCCTGTTAAATCAGTGGGAGTTTCAGATGTGAGTTCTAGTCAGAGTACCACTCTACTTGTCTGCTTCAACCTGAAGCTTGTGATTCATATCAGAATATTTAAAAAAATCAAAACTGATCAGTATAAGAATCACTTAACCTGTTCCCAGCAGATTTCAGACACGTAACACCAGATTCAAAACTGATGCAAGTAAAAACAAAATATAGGTTATATTAGACAGAAATTATTTTAGAATATTTGGATTAAGTTCTCTGTGTCCACTACTGCTGGCACTGCAACCATTTGTTTCTTTTTCTCTGCTAAGTACTTCCATATTACTACTGTTTCCTGGAGGAGTTGTTTCTGCCTTTGCAGCATCTTGATCAGATTGTGCTTTTCTTCAGAAGCAGCTGATGATGATGAGAGTATAAATAATGATGATGAGAGTATAAAAAAATTATAAAGCTAGATTTTGGTATTTTTTTCTTGTGTTAGAGATTATCCAAATCTAATCTGGAATCATATTGCAGACAAACCATATTCAAGTACTATAATTCGGATCCAATAAAATATACACTGGTCCTGTTTTTTGTCTCAAAGTTGGGATCAATAAATTGCATCTCTTGCACAAAATTCATGTCTATAGTAAATAGAAAAATACACAGAAAGTAAAGAGAACATAATTAATGGATTTCTATAACATTTCTGTAGATTACAAACATTTAAACAAATATTTCTGAAAGCTGTGAATTGCAAAAATCAGAGCTGATTTCAGATTACATTGCAACAGAGGAAAATGAATGCTGCCATATTTGTCTTACCTGTTCCAAGAAACAAGACATGGTATCTTCCATCAGCAGCATTCACTCGATCCACAGCAATCTTTGTATACTTGTAGTCAGCTCCTATCCGGATGATTAATGGCCTCTTGTGTATTGGGTAAATGGGATTAAACATCAGAGGGTGATTCCTAATGAAGGTCACAACATCGTCTGGGAACTCTTTGGTTGTCCTCACATTGGGTGTGAAGGCTCCTCCCGGACACTGTAAGAAACATGCACAGTAACAATGAACAGCATTCTCCACCTTTCAGAGAGGTCTCATCTCCAGATCACTTACAAATATAGACACATAGTTGACAAAGGAAATTCCCAAAAAGGCACTTCAGACTTGGGCCAAAACTTGCTATATTCCAGTAAGGGGAATGAAGTGTTGAATAGCTACACTTTGAATTCCCATCACTTCTGATAAAACAAGCCAAGATGTGTTTTTGCACATTCAAAATCCAGCTTGATGGCAAAGACCTGTACATCTGAATCTATTTCTACATGTTTTATGCTCCTAAACTGTTGAATAAAAAGAAAAAAAAAAATCCAAGAGATTAGTATGGGAAGATACCAAACTTTTGTATCTGGTTTTTTACAGAAAAGAACAGATTTTTTGCACAAGAAGGCAGAAGACAAAACCTGATGCTTAATTGTAATTTGGCTAATATCCCTCTGTTGATTATAAGATGATGAAAGAGCCTGTGACTCATCTTCATCTGAAAGAGCAATAACATGGAGTTCATGAGGGAGTCCCATAACAACTTATTTAGACCTGAAGAGGTTGTCTGTACTTTCCCTTATGCCTTAGAAGTAACTGAAGTCCATGAATACTTTGAATGCTCCTTTAAATATAACAGAGAACCATCCAAATAATCACCCCTGAGGCATTCTGGGCCTCATGAGGAAATAAAAGCCACCTAAGAAAACTCAACTCTGTACTGAGTTTGAAACAAAAACAAAACTGTAAAGCCATCAGAGCTATGTCAGTAACTGGTGCAAAGATATGGATGTACCTATGTTAATTTACTTCATTTTTTTTCAGCTACCACTACTTCACTTCCTATTGCTGCTCCTGAGCTTTTATTTTTACCCCTTACCATATTTCTGAGCTGTGAAACTCTCCTCAGAGTACTGCAGATATTCAGAAGTGTTTCAAAGCAGTATTTTTCCAATTGGAAAATGATTCGTTTAACAAAAAGCACTAGATGGAAATTTGTTTATTTTGATGAGGGCCATTCTTACATTTATGATGGAATTTCTGGCCAAAACCACAGACGCAAAACAGTCAGTAGCTTAGGGAGAGATTTACCTTACCTGAATTCTACTCTCTTAAAGTCGGGCATTTATTCTTAGGTTTCCTCTGTAGTCAGTAATTCAGACTAAATACCCTGTTTTTAGATGGCTAAAATTACAAAAAATGAATCATATTCTGAAAGACTTGGAAACTGTCTGGGGATATGTGAGTCATGTGTCCAACCTACCTGATGAGATGCAATGTTAGAATTTGGGTCTTCACCTCCCAGGGCATCCCTGTAACCACAGGCAGGAGTGCCTGTTCTACCCTCACTGCTAAAAACTCTTCCAAATCATGCACCCAATAAACCAATAAATAATAAATATTGGGCATACCAGGAAACTAGTAGAGAGGGGACTTCAGCCTAATCACAGGCTTTAGAGTCAACTTCTGGCTCGATTATTTATACGAAATAGAACAGCTCTGGTAGGAACTTTTTAAAAGAAATTGCTCTGGCACCAGTTTCCTCCAGGAAGAAGAACCAGAGCTCAGCTGAGACATGGGTTGTTTCTCTCATCTGACATCCTTGACAATTTATTTTTCTGGGCTCATATTTATCCTAAGGGTTTTGTTTTGGCTCTCATTAGAAATGATGCTATATGTTAATGTTCTAAGATTGCTCACAAAGTTGAATTCTCATTATCTTGCTTGCTCTACCCTCTTTGGCATATTCATCCACATTCCAGAAAATGAATGGAAGTATCTGTTAAGATTAGTAACAAATGCTTAAAAAGGAACTGCATTTATCATTAGCAAGATACTCAGTAGTGCTCTGCCAGACCCCAGTTCCTTTCAAGAGGGATTCTGTTTCACAAACAGTTCAACCTAAACTTTCCTGTCTCACATGGCCCAATTAAAAGTCTTTCTCTGATACTTTCAACCCTCCCATTATTGACTTGGAGTCATAAGACTTTTGTCTGTGACTTCTTGCAGAAGTGTCTGTGCTATGATTCACACCAGCATGACCCTAAAAACTGACATTATATCATTGTTCCGAGCAGAGCCTTAACAAACATCTTTAATCAATTAATTCTTTTGCTAAACCAGTGACAAGCAAAAAATGATACTGAAGAAACCTATAAGCTCTCCCTTTCCTGGGGTATCCTTCAAAGCTCATTTAAGAACTTGTCTACACTATTTTATGTTCACACTTGATTATCAGAATTCTTTAATTTACAGCATATTCCCCAACATGTTGTAGGTACAGAACCTATTTCCATAAACTCTGAATAATGGAAACTACCCTCAAACCTCACTGAGTTTAGTAGCAAGCTGCCAATTATGTATTTTTTTTTCCATAAGTCAGTTTTGCTTGTTGAGAAATAGGAAACCGTTGGTATTTAGTGAAGGCCAGCCAAACACTGTAGAGTTGATCATGGCCAAAAGAATGTATTGCTTTATTTAATCCTACTGAAGCTATACTGAAGCCTTGCCATTGTTTATCCACTGTACTGCGACTTGATGAACTTTCATTTCTACCCAGAGGTTTAGTATGAATATCTCTTTAGGCAACTGCAAAGTAGGATTTTCCATGTCATATAAAAAGCATCCCTTTCTAGTCCAGCACCCCAGAAGTTACAAAAAAAGTACATTCCAGAGAGAAGAAGATCAATCCCTACAGACTGCAAATATGGCTAATCATGTTAACACTTTAAGCACAAATTCTGAGCAGCGAAAAATCCCCATGTCCCAATTTTTGCAGATTCTTTGATGTAAGTGAAAAATAAAGTTTGTGGCACACAGTGAAAAGTGGAATTTTTTTGGCAGTGAAATAAAAGCAAAGCCAAAGAAATTCCATCTCAGAAAATATGATTTAGGGATACTGTGCTGTGGCTGAATCACGAGGAAGCACATAAAAGCCAGTGATCCAAAAACAAGCAATGGCCATCTAAAGGAATCTCTATGAGCTACGATCTAGAATTTATCTTCAAATTCAAAGCTCATCAGCATATCTGGAAAGTGTAGATAATTTCTGTCACCATGGAAAATCCAAATCTGATTTTTTTTTCCCCCTTTCTGTTGTGTTGCCCAACTTTTCTAGGCCCATCTGGAATACCTCAGAAGCCTCCATGAGGTGAACCAAGAAAAACATGGTAGTGGTTGAGGAAACAGATACAAATAAAATACTCTGAAGCAGCAAGAAACATTGAAATGTGACTAATCACAAGAGTGTGACACTTCCTGTTTAAATGGGTCGTTTTTTAAAGCCTCAGTGAACTCATGAGATTAGAGCTGTATGAATTAATTAAGGAAAGACTAATGCTAGCATTAGACCTTAGTGGAATGTCAGGTATTGATTAGTTAATTCTGCAGATCTGGGAATGTAAAGTCCTAACTATTATACTGCAACAACTGCACTAAAATGTCATGAAGAATTGTGTGAACATTGGAGAGCTATTCCATGTATCTGAGCTATTCTATGTACAAGAGAGAAAGAGAGAAAAAGAACAAGATTTTGCAGCACAAAGACAAATCAGACTGAAATAGTGATATGGTTAAAGGTTCTCACAGGGACTGGGAAAATTAAAATAAAATTTAATTTCCGGTGATGAATAGAAAAGCAACGAAGTGTTAATCTAAAAAAAAATATAACTGCATTGTTGAGAGATAATTTACGATTGTCTGTGTACTTATTTCTTTCTGATACTTGAGAAACTGTAAAACTTCATAGGAGTCAACACACACCCACACTACCATACTTCATTTAGCAAATAAGGATTCAGACATTTCTAGAGAAACTTCATACATTCTTCATTAAAGCTTGAAATAGATGTCACATTTCTTCTAAATATAAATTAAGGATAGTTAAAATAAGTAAGCAAATAAAGAGAAAAGTGCATTAACAGCATCTTTAATACGTCATGAAGTTGAAAAGTAAGAAGAAACAGTAGTTTTGTTTAAAATATTTCATGAGATACTTTTACACAACTTGGAAACAGAGCTAGCTCTAACTGTGTACAGAATTTATTAGAAGATTATTACTACTCCTGATACAGTGAAAGAAAGTCCTGAAAGCTAGGCACACAAAAAGCATTCTTATGAGGAAGTCTATGGTGAACGGAATGGCAAGAAAATGCATCTATTTCTAGGTCTCTCTTCTAAGATTCAGAACCTGGCAGGGTATGACTAAGGCAAGTGACAAGTCCCAGAAACCGTGCTCTCTAAATGTCCAACTACATCTCCTAAGAAGAGATGTATCTCCTAAGAGTAGAGCTGCAAGACTCTGGAGAACTAAAGAAAATTCATACAGACAGAAGACAGACTTGAGAGACATTTGGATCCAGGCTGTGGAACACATTAACAGTGCAGTCTTTGCATGCTCGTTTATTTAGCTACATTTTGCTCAAATGTACCCTCAAAATGGAGATGCACATATCACCTAATGATCTAATTCTTATCACCTTTGAAGCAGAAAGAAAAAGAATGATTAACATTTTACATGACTTTTAATTCTTTCTAGTAGATTTTCAGACATGACGTGATTTGCAGTTGGATTTGTAGGCAACTGAAAAGCAAATAAAATAGTTCTGAATTGTAACTGTCACAGTCACACACAGACTTTTCTCCTGGAATAAATAATATTTATTTATGCATTAAACAAAGACAAGCAATTGGCAAGACTGAATAAACATCTTTGTACTTACAGTGCCAGGTCGCGGGTATGGAATTCTGCCCTGATATGGAATCAGCTGGTGGTTTGGGCCCTCCTTGTGTGCAAATGGTCCATTGAACACAGTCTGGATGTCAGACAGATGATACACACACACGGCTGAGCCTTTAAATATGGAGCTGCAAGATGAGAAAAAGCATTGCAATCTACCAACTTTTTTATAGCTTTTCTATAATTTTACACAGTCCAAAAAAGATACCTCTAACATAATATTTTACACAATTTATTGCTTTTATATGGATTTAAAACATTTAAAATCAACTAATATAGCCATCCAATATGCACCATTACTTCTTAAGACTTAGCACCTTTCTGAACAGTGAACTGAAAAAAGAGAGAGGCAGGCACTACCCTACCGGTGCAATAAGAAGTTTTCCTAATGCTAAATGTAGAAGAAATATAATCTGGCTCCAGTTAAATCAATAGCAAAAATATTGCTGACTTTAGTGAGGCAGGAGTTTTCTAAACATTGTACTGCCAAGCTCAGCATAGGTTTCCAGAACTCCCTACCAGTACATTAACCACAAGACCTCCATCAGCCTCCTAAATTACATGGCTAAAATATTAATCAAAACATCCAGAGCAATTACAATTGGTTGGATTATTATAATCAGTTTCCAGCTTTTTTGCAAAAAAATGGGGGCATGATATAAAGGCAATACTCCTATACAGTCCTCATATCCACCCATAAAACTGATCCTGTGAAGACCCAAGTCTGAAGACTCCTGCGTAAAATCCATGGATTTGCCTAAGAAAAGGGCATGTTCTTCCTACTGCTCTAGATTCAGCCATGGGTCCAGGTAGCACAAGCCCTGATTGGTCTCCATCACCCCATGATGATGAAGGGCACTAGGGGAAAAATTTCCAGATTGATGCTAAGGCTGACTACAGTGAATTAACGCTCTCATTTTTCCTCTCACTGCATGCAGGGTTTGCAATATTTATTTTTAAAAAGTGAAAACTCCAGACAGTCTAAAATCTGCCTGGTGTGAACTGTAAAATGAAGATAATCCAAGTAAACTGTTTTCAATTGAAGAAGATAAAACACTCCAGAAAAAAGTCTGAAAATATTATACATAGTGTCTAAACAACAAAAGTGAAATCCACATTGCTTTCAGCTATATATGGATTAGTAGAATAAATCATTTAGATGGATTATGGTATTTGTAGAAATTTTACAAGGTATTAATAGATTTTGAGAAATTAATTTAGTCTTTCCAGATGTTTTATGTTAGATTTATAGCATATTAATGCACTAAAATAATTTACTTCAGTTTTACTCGGTTTCCTTCTGTATGATTTAGATAAAAATACTAGCAGTTATTATTTCCTGTGATGTTTCTTTCTTGCTACTGTTATGAGTTGGAAATCTACAGAGATGAAGATACAGGAACTACTAAGGAGTGAAAATCCTTATTATTTCTGTATATAACTAGATAACGCATTCAATCTACAGTTCAGTAACAAAAAAAAAGCAAGAATAGACCATGTGGTTTACAATAACAGAAATGCATGTGTAAACACTTTAGTAGAGAGAGAAAATAGCTTGAGAGCCAGGAAAAAGAGAAGTTTTCTCTTTTTTGTCACCTTATATGGTCCCATGATTCATACCTCATTTCCATTGAGAAATACCAGAATTACATAGAAGTGTTTTCAGGTTATTCATGCTGCACCCCCAGCCTAATGGTGTGGTTTTAATACTAAACCTAAGCTCATCCTTTTCTCATTTTGTGAAGTAGGAATTACAGACAGCACATAAGTTTACAAGTTATGAGATGCTTTTTTTTTTCCCCATTAAATATTATAGAATCATATTCTCCTGTCATATTTACATATTTGAGTAAGCAGATCCCTATATCCTGGTGAAAAATGCCTATTGGAGAAAAAAAAAAAAAACAACAGAAGGGATTTTTTTGCTAAAAATTGCCTTTGAAGGAATTATTACCAATAAATTACATATTTTTCCTATTTGATCAAATAAATTAAATGAAAATTTAAAAACCCAACCACCCAGACGACTTCTTTGAACATAAGAAGTAACAGCTAAATAATAAAGAGTAGCGTATCAGAAATAGGTGGTACTAAACCAATCTTACTCTGTGTTAACACTATGTAGTGAGGGCAAGAGGAAAAATAAAAAAATAAAGGTAGAGGTGGAAGAATCTGTTGGTCCACCTCTCAATCTATCCTTGTGGAGAGTTTCAGCACAGGAAGCCATAGCTAGTGCTTCCACCACCCTTGGGAGCTCAGTAAATGATTTCAAAACCAGACCAATACAACTGGCTGGTAACAGGGAGCTGCAAGGAGGTGACCAAATGCCACATACGCTTGTCCTTTTGTAGCCAGCTGAAACCAATATGGTTGTCATCTTTGTGATCATCAGCCAGCTGAGAGACTGGAAATGATTTGTATGAATTCATGAGAGAATTCTTGGTTTGATCCTTCAGGGTGCTGGATGTTCTTCAGGAGGCGTTAAGTGCTCTCAGATGCCACAGGAGTTCACTGCACTGAAGTCATTCAGCTTTCCACTGCCCTGCAGTGACACGTGGCCCCCCCATGGAAATGTTTTCCCAGTGGCAGCTGACAGTATGTCAGGAAGCAGTTTGCTCCAAGAAGCATAGCTCGGATATAGATACCAACTGCAATGACACTGAGACTCCTGCATGTAACCACGGCCACAGCAGACACACAAGATCGCCCAGCACAGCCTCATCTACAAAACAGCAGTTTCAGTTTTCATAAAGAAATACAGGCAGTTCAGGTAAATTTTTTCAAATCTCCATGTTTACCTCGATGTTGTAAAAATTCCATACACAAGTGTTGTTCTGGGGTTATCTGTCTCTAGAAGAAACACATCCTCTGTAAGAAAGAGAAAGAAAAACATTTTGAATAGTAAGAAAAACTTTATTTTCCAGATTAATTGATGGTTCTATTCCTCTGAAACTCAACAGTAGTTTTCTCTCAGATTTGAACGGGAAAAAGGAGACATACCACATGAACAGACCATATATGCATAAATCTAGCATTTGAACATTCAGAAACAAATTTGGAAATTAACTCCATGTCCTCTAGCCTTATGGAGACAGAAGGCAAAGATTTTCAAATACATTCAGGATCTGTGTCACATATTTTTCTCAGCTGTATCTTGTTCAGCAGGTTGTTTAGCAGTAGGAAAACATTAAAGTTGCAGTAGGTTAAAGACAAAGAGTAAGTACCCATAGATGGACGTAATCAGAAACAGGGAAATTAGGTGTTTTATAGTCTGGAACGCACTGGAGTGCCCTCACTAGCATATTTGCAACATGATATGAATGTCAGACAGCTTTGCAGTAAAGACTGTGAGAGAGCTAAACATCCTACCTCCTGTTGTGCAGGGATTTATTGACTGCACTGTGCAAAACTGTACCTACTCACTGAAATGAATTTGCCCACTATTACCTCTGATCTGTAGATTTTTTTTTTACACTTCAGTGAAAACTACTTTAATCCCTGACAGTTTCTCCTTATAAATGTTTTTAATAACTATAATCATGCTACCTCTTAAACTTGATTTACAACACAAAAAAGACTGAACTGTTTGAGCTTTTTATCACAGAATACGTTCTTTAGTTTTCCACTAATTTATGTGGCTCTTTCATTTAACCCGCTGAATTTTTAAATTATTCTTTTCACTATGTCAAAAGCAAAAGACTTCACCATGCAGAACTGGAAGTGTTATACTCTCCTGCATTATACATGAACACAGAAGCATGTGTTTGCTCTCTCCCAGTTTTCTGAATTTCCAGCTGTGATTGTATTCTTCCTCTTGGCTAGGGAATTGTGCTGGGAGCCCACGCTGAGAGCATTGTCTCCTATTCACTATGGTCCTACATATTGTCATACAAGGAACTAAAAGCAGTTATCCTACTGCTTTGTTGAAGAGAAGGGGGTTGGTAAATCATAGTTCTGAAAGATGAGCTGCTGTGGCAGTGCTGAGGCACTGTGAACCTCAGAAATTCAACCTCCAAGCACCTTGCTCATTTGCAGCTACACCAGGTTAGGATCTGCTCGTAGGCCCAGTCAGGTTCCACTGAAACCTTGAACCAAAGCAAGTACACCATGTACATCATGCACCATGTACAGCTGTAAATATATAAACTCAAAAACACCCCAAACCCCATTTGCTATGGTGGGAATCAGGAATAACAACCGAGAAAAGAGAGAGAGGATACAATGGAGAGATCAGAACCAGAAGCAGACCCAGTGCAGGGCACAATACCTGCTTATATTATTTATAGTTATAGTAAAGCACAAACCAAATCTTCCAATACCTGAATTTAGAACTATGATTTTGCACATCTCAGCTATGGAAAACACAGAATTTGAAACTTTCTGGTAATGTCGTTTGGCATGTAGGTATCAAGATATGCATCTATGAATTCCTTCATGAAAAAAAAAAACCTCTTGTGATTGCTATATAGATTATGCAATGAATATTTACAGTATTTCACATGCTGAAACAAAAATTTATGTGACTGAATTATCCTTGAGAAATTATGTTTATGGATAGTGCTATTGCTGGTGCCAGTAAAATGATTTATTAGTATTATCTTGAATTACCAAACTGAGGACTCTACCCTGTGATCAAAAAATAGAAAAAAATGCATTATGGAAAAGATGTGTGTTACATAGTGGTATAAGAAACAGTTTCAAAGGGATGCTAAAAACCCTCTATTGTAATCCAAGCTAGCAGCAAAATAGTGAGAGTCACTTAGATGTTTCCTTCCAAATATTAATACTTTACACACATCATTGTTTTACATAGTCAAGATTAATTATCTTTATTTCAAAGGTAATGATAATTACGCAGAGAGACTTATGAACAATGTTTTTCATTTACTGTCATAAAACTGCAAGAGGAATTTTGTCATAGACTTCTAGTGCTTTGATTTCACTGTTAACAACTTGACTAAGAAACTGAATGAAAATCAGTTATTAAATATGCACAAGGTGTAGCATTTAGATGAAATTTTAAGGAATGTTTTTTGCGATACCTAATTCATCAAAGTACGTTTCTGTTCCATCTTCATCCATTACTGAGCACACAAGTCTTGCTTTCAAGAATGTTGTCCACTTGTTCACGAGACTGCGCTGACCACCTGTGTCATTCTGGAAAGGAATATTATTTTCAGAAAAGAAGAAATAAAACAAAAAGCAAACATTTTAAAAAGCTAACATTTTACAGGGCTTTCCCCCATTTTTCTCAAGTTAATTCATTACTTAGATTATTATTATTATCTGGTTAATTTAATATTAAAAATAGATAGGCCTAAGCCAAATTCCCTCATCTAAGCATTCTATATGTAGAAAAAAATCAAGAACTAGTTTTCTGAGTGGACCTTCTCTGCTGGGCTAGCAGAGTTGGAGGGCTAGGCAGTAGATTTTTTGCACCAGCAGTGTGTGCTGTTATGATTGGAAGTGACCGTGGAGCTCTGCATCACTCATTAAAACCCAGGAAAAAGTCCATGCAATCTCTAAAAGTTCTCAGGGTTCTATAGAGAGATGTTTCTTCCAAAGAACAGCACCTGACCTAGCAAGCCACGCTGGCACATGTGGTGGGTGCTCTAAACAATATTCAGAAATGATGGCTAGTGTGGGTCAAGCTAGTTGTGCACTGTTGCACGTCCTGCTAGCTTAGTTCAGAGACGGCTTGGTCACAGCTCACTCACAGATCTTTCCAATTTTCCATGGTTCAAGGTGGGAACTCTGACTGCCAAACCAGGTGATGCAGCACTGAGGTGACAGATCCTGACTAACTGTGCTGGTGAATGCCTTATGTAAGAGCAGTGTCTTCCAAACTGCATACCATGATGTCACCCAAGGAAAGAGAAAAAACCAAAATGTAGAAGCTATTGAAATGTGATTTCAATAAAGTATTGTGCATGTTTCATTGATGCTGTTGGAGTTAGTAATCCAACATTTTGGGTGACTTATAAGGAGTCTTTTCAGGGGCAATATATTTTGCCAGTCTCAAATGTGTTGATACACGAATACGATGGTATGTATGCAAGTATACAAATATAACTGGCTCAGATTTATTTTCATTGGCCTTGGGATTCTGCAACTGGCTTCAATGTAAGTCTAAAAAGGCTTAGGCCTTTCAAAAATCATCTGGGCTTCATTATTACAGTAAAAAAACAAATACAGCTGCAATTGTGTGAAATGTCTTGCAAAATACCCAAAAAGGACTTTAGGCACTCTCACTAAAATACAGAGAATGGAGATTATAAAAGAGATCACGTGCCTCATCATATTGGCAAAGAAGGACAAACATCTTCACACTCAGGTACACAACAACATCACAAAGCA
This sequence comes from Cinnycerthia olivascens, assembly GCA_035048155.1. NCBI lineage: Eukaryota > Metazoa > Chordata > Aves > Passeriformes > Certhiidae > Cinnycerthia > Cinnycerthia olivascens. The sequence continues at coordinate 745,346 of JAWWMU010000054.1, read as the reverse complement.
TCAAATTCTACAGATGCAAATTAAAGATGGAATATTCACTCACAATGAACTTCCTGAAGCCTTCCAAAACATGGAATGAATAAGCTAGCAGCAATTGTGCATTTATAATTTTTTTCATTAAAAAAGAATTGATTTCACCAGAGATATTAATAGCTGTTTCAATCATTTTTCATCTACAGTTGATTGGGGATAAAAAAAAAATGAAATAGAGAAAATGAGAAGTGCTGTGAAAAAATTAATTATCGCCCAGGAATAGCCGTAACTCCTGAATTTAAATTTCCTGTGCACATTTTTAAAGTTAGGCTCACACATGCATCAATAGAAACAAGAAGAAAGAATAGATGTCGTAAAAATGAGAACAGCATTTGTAAGTTAAATTCACCAATTTAAAAGCTTGATATTTCTGATGTACTTTAAATATTTTGGGTTTGTGTGTGCAAAAGCCTCCACTGCTTAAAGTACATTTTTATTAAGAAAATAATGTGACTTATTTGTGCCAAAGACAGCAGGTTTGAAAATTCAGCACTGGTAACTATTCTGATTCATTCAGAGAAATACACAAATCCCTGAACCTCTACATTTCCATATTCTTACACGTAGTCAGATATATATAACTTGTTCAGACCCTAGCTGTGAGTACAGTAACAGCTCTTCTTAATTATGAATGGTGACACAGAAACAGGAAATTTTGTCAAATCAAAGGTTCTTCAAACATTTAGTCTTTTAGGTTATCATATCACACTAGCAGCTTATCCCAGCAACCCGATAAACAAAATAGCTCTTACTGGGCATACTCTTGCAATCATTGAATGAATTTGCTTTGTGCTGCCGCTGTTGTCTGTGAGTCTTTCTTTGAAGAAGAAGTAGATTTTGGCATCATTGGGGTCAGTGCCATCTGGGATAACATGAGCATCCACAAAAATAGGCTCTGAAATGAAAAAGTTTACCAAAAGGATGAAACCAAAAGATGTATCAGCATAAGCAACAAATGATTTGACATTTACTGACTGCTTCAAGTGCTGAATATACCAAATATCAAAAGGTAAATGGCTCTTTGCTGGCAGCCACATGTGTTTGCATCCTCAAATTTTATTTCGCATCAAATTTTTAGAGGAGCAGTCCAGAAGCAATGGTATTAGATTACTGCAAAGACTCAAAGACTTCGAGGAAGAATGAAGAATCAGTGTGTTATCTGGGGCACCTAAGCAAAGTCCCATTGAGACAAAACGTAAAAGTAAGCTGGAAGAGCTCAAAAATATAAGAAGGTTCATAAATAAGAGAGGAAATCTCTCAATCTGTGTAACCCAGAAAAGGAAAGCAGGGTATACAAATGCTTGATCAGCATTTGACTTCATATCAGAGGCTGGTAAACATAATCAAATGTATGTGCAAAACACTACAGAGAAGAATTAGGGAGAGAGCAAAATAATTTATAACCTTAACAGCAAGCATATAATGGAGAGTGCAGGAGCCCTCAGAATACCTCCTTTGACTGAAGGAAGGAGTGGGCCCTCTCCCTGCATGAAGGCTTTGTCTTTTCCATGGTCATGCAGGATTGCTTGTTCAGTTGAAGTGCAGTACAAAGTTTGAAACAATCTGATACAAAGGTTTAATGTCTGACAGAAAACTCTTTTTAGACTGCAGCATTTTTCTGTTCACATAAGTCTATTCTCAATTAATGTAACAAATGACTCTGGCTCTAAAAGAACATGGAAATAAATTGTACTTTCAAGTACCTGTTTTGAACAGGTAGATTTTCCAGAAATTAGGCAGTTTTAAATTTTGTTTTTCTCTAATTCATTTTAGGATGCACATCTTAGGGTGTGCAGATAAGTTTAACAATGTATAACAAAGAGGAAAAAAAAGATTAGACAGCAGACATAGTTTCCCTTTCATAGTGAAATGAATTTGTGACTGAAATCTTGTGATTTCATTGTAGTCACAGCCAGAGAGGAATAGTAAGTCATCATGAAAAATATCAAGACAAAACTTTACTTCAACATACCTGAAGGCTTTTTAAAACCATAACTGCTGTGTTAGTTGCTCTATGACTTTTCACACCTACTTCTCCTCAGAGGGTTGACCACCATTTTAATTTAAATTAGTTTAATTGGAAGGAGTCTTCTTACCAGTAAAGACAGGGAGAATTTTCACTGTGATGTCAGTGAAGCAAAGAGTTGATTCCACTCAGAAATGATTTTTTCTACTGTGTTGAGTTAACCAATTCCTCACCACTGAATTAAGTGGCAATGATCCTCATTGACTTCTCTGACAGTGAGACACTTTTCTGCACACATTTTGAATGCAAGTGGTGGTGAATCTTCTGTGCAGAGATGGATCACCTTGAATTAACTGAAGCTCGTGGCTTAGAATCAAACACTGGTTTAAGGCAATATCTGATTCATTAGCGGTGAAGGCACTCTTCTGGAAATTAGACTTTCTGACCAATTGCCATTGGAAAGGTTTTCACACACTTGGCCTCAAACTGCTTGGCTCAGCCTTGACGCAAAAAAGGCCCTCAGGTGGGGTGGCCTAAGAGCTCGGTTCATGCAGGGATCCCTCTACATCTGTCCATTGTCTACAGTTTGTATTTACACACATTTCTTCATGGTTCAACTTCAAAAATTAAATTCAGAAACCAGCTCTTTAAAAGATAAGGTCATTGTTTTAAGAAAAGGAAAGCAGAATCTCTGTGACACCCATTAAAACTCTGGTAAATTAAAGGCATCTCACCACTCAGCCACTTGGAGTTGTGCTGGTCAGTCCTCACTGCATTCCTCCTGGTCAGACTGCGAAAAATGGCAGCATCAGTCCCCATGAAATCAATATACATTCCTGAAAAAAGCTCTTCATCTGAAAAGAATTGAAATGGAGGGGGAATTGTTACGGCTTTTGGGAAAACAAAAGTTTATTTTTAAATTCATCAGCTCTTTATTTACATAGGAGTCTATACAGACGAATAGTGGGTCATGGGAATGAGATTTCTCTGATTTACAAAGACTCAACCCAGAATGCATGAGAGTAATCAGATTTTTCTTAGAGACTTTATGGAACTGTACCATGAAATGCCACAGCAGAGCTGCATACACAGGAAACCATTCTTGATAGGAAGTCCAGTTTCTCCATTTGCAGTGCTAAGGCCCACTGGAGAATAAGGCTAGTGTTATCAAAAAGTATCACATTCAATATCTTAAGTATGTACTTCAAAGAAATTTTTTTTCTTTTGTTGCAGAAGAAGATGAAGTGACTGGGTTGAATTTATTGCTGCTGTAAACTGGCATAACATCTATTACAGTCAGTGGATCAGTGCCAATTTTTACCAGCAGCATTGTTATGGCTGCCCCAGGAAGCCTCAAGCTGACTTCAGTATTGCAGAGGCCAGACAATCATATTATTGAACTTTACTCAGAGTAATACGGAGCAACAGTTTTCCTCTTTTGTGCACTTGGTTCTAAATTTAGGGTCATTATGCTTGAGTAGAATGAGACATGCAACTCCTACATTAACAGAACTATGAATTTCCGCTCCCCATGCAGGGCTGAAAACTCAGTCCATCAGTCAGGATGTCTATCTGTGTTTGTTTGAGTCTGTGTGTGTGCATAAACAGATGTATATATAATTACAACTATAATTACATACACTATCATTTTCTACTCTGTGAATAACCAAGCAATTTCCACTGACTAATGACAATGAAACCCCAGAATAGAAAACAGTAGCTAAAATAAACTCTAACTCTCGGAGTGGGAGTGGTGGCTGAATACATTCCAGTACAGCTGGGTCCTTTGATTGATGTTTTTGACTGTACTCCTGGACTATCCAGAGAGTTTGGTCAAGCTGGCAAGAGACACAGGCTCAGAAATACCTGAGGCTATTTTCATGCTATGTGTGTGTGTGTGTGTGTGTGTTCATAATCATCATGGAAGACTACTGAGAAGCTCATCAGAGAATCAAAACTCTGGAGACTTTGCTTTTCTGCTGCTAACTGGAGCCTGAACTGAACCCTGGCAGGTCATCCAGCAGCCACTCTTCTGCTCTCACCTCTCCCCGAGATGACAAGATTCATACACAGGGGATTTAAGCAATGCATTTGCTGCATGTTGCTGGAGCATTTACTTCTGGAGCAGGTATTGACAGAATTATGTCAGATCTGTACAAATTCATAAGTGATTTTATATATTCGGCTCCTTGTCTCAATCCATCAGAACTTTATTCTTATTATGAAAGAAATTGGCTGAAAGAGATCAGGTTTACAGTTCTCACTAAACAAATTGGCTGAAAGAGATCAGGTTTATGGTTCTCATTAAACGTTATGTACAGTCCTGTGCATACACACATACATACACACTTCAGCAACAGTACTATACTATGTAATTTTAATCCTATTACATATCAGTGGTATTACTTATGTCTTAAGCATTCTTTGTGTCTGTTTGCTAATCATGTATCAGAGGAGATCCGTCAGTTCCACGTCCTTCTGGTAAAATCCTTAAATTCCACACAGTATTTGGTCTGCACAGCACAAAGAGCTCACTCCACTTTGTTACTGGAGGGAATTACAGAATTGGTGAGGTATGTCTGCTTTTATAACTATCCCATAGTCTTGGTGGGGAGAGAGACATGCATCCTGCACACCAGTAAGGCCAAGCTGCTTCAAAGCACATTTTTCATTGCTTTGATGTAAATCACCTCTGAACAATGGCAAACTGTACAAAGTTCACATTTATTTTTATAGCACCTCTTTCTTCTGAAGGGTGAATCAGCTTTCCTGCTGTATTTTAGGCCAATGATGCTCAAAATGGTTAAGAAATTGCGTCTATATTTAAAAAGGATTCTTTTATTGTAGAAGAGTTAGTTGGACTGCTGGTATTTACTATATTCTGAAGCAATGGGAGGGAATTGCTCCTGCAGAAAGCTCAAAGGTGAGTCCAGTACATTGGCTCAGTCCTGTCATTATAACATGAGCTGAGACTTAAAAAATGCTCATGTTTCTGGCATGGATAATGAGGCAAAATTCATTAGAGCTTAACATTTTTAAAGTGACTGGACTTTGCAACAAAAAGTGTAAAACCCAATCTGTAGACACTTTTTAAAAGGAATTTGACCTTTGTGGAATAATTTAATAATTTTGTAGATGAACTATGTGATGAAAGACAAGTCAAACACTAGGGAAGGTCTCCTTAGTCACATAACAGAGATCAAGGAAGATAATGAAAAGTCTATTAAGATGAACAAAACTGTCATAGATCTACTATAGAAAAAAATCAGCCTAATGTACAAACAATAATTCAGAAACAATGTTCTTTAACGTTGCTATATAAAATCCAGAAGGAACAAGGAAAGGAAACAGTTGTTTCACCTAATAATACCAGAATAGCAATGAGTAGCAGTGGACTCATCCATCATTGCCTTTGAACAAACATTTTCTTTACACAGTGAGTGTCTGTAAACACTGTCCCGAGATCACTGTTGAGATAAAGGTGTAAGTGCAGCCAGGGTTCAGAGAGATGTCTAGGTAGCATTTACCTGCTCTCTAAAAGTATTCAGTTCATGTGTTCATGTATCTGTGAATAGACATACTTGTCCTTTGTACTAAATATATTTGCAATGAGGAATCAAACAAAAAAAAAAGAAAAAAAAAGAAAAAAATAAAGGCAATTTATACTTTGAACAGGCCATGTAGGAGAGACTGTATTACACTTCCCTTAAGATCTATTATATTTAAAGAAAATATCTCACAAAATATGCAATTGACTTCAGAGGAAGCTGAATGTCAGAAATACTGCACACTGCTCCCTTGTAAGCCTTGGGTGAAATATGCAGTACCTGTATGTAATAAGTTTCATTTACAAAGAAAGTCTCAAAAATCTGTGCAAATGCTGTTCCCTTCATAGCCAAAAATACAGCAAGGAGCAGGTACATGCCGAAAAGTCACAGCTTTGTCACTAGAAGTGTGTGAAAGTATTGCAAATGTGAAAGGTCAGGTTACACTGAGCATATCTTTTCAGCTCTTCCTGGTTGAAAAAAAGAAAAGTATCTTTTTCAGACGACTTAGGCTGCACAAAGCATATTCCTCCTTTGAGTTTTCTCAGAGGTGTGCAATAAGTGCAGCAGAAATCTTTTATTGTTTCACTTTCTGGCCTTTCAGGTGGAAGAAAATTGCAAAGTTGGTTGGGTATAAAGCCAGCTGAAGAATGAAGAGCTTTACAATAGTTCGTGGGCTCTACAGCAGCAATGACAACAAAAATGAAATTCAAAGCATCTGAAGTCTTCAGGCTTTTTTTCCCTGGCTAGTCTGAGATTTTAAAAATAATTAAATAAGACACAAGTGTTGTCTAGGATGAATAAGGTCAGAAACCATTCAAATATAAATGCTAGACAGGGTAATGCAATTCCTGGGAAAAAATGTGTAATCTGGAGAAGAGAGAACCTTTTGTTTCCTGTGTCTCTCTCCCTCCCTTTCAGTAACTTGTTCCTGCATTTCACTTGTCCACTCAATTTAAGTTTCGTACAAGCCTTGGAACATGGATGTGCCTGCTCAGCCTCCTGGGAGGCCGAATTCTGTGTACAGCTCCCTTGGGGAATTCCACCAACCCACCCTACACATGACCACAGGGGTTTAGACCCCAGCAGCCTGGATTATCTTTACTTACTGATCATAACAGACACCGTATTCACGTTGGGGTTGAAAGAGCAGCGTCCCTTTCCTGATTCACACTTGGAGTCAATCTTGAAGACTTGTTCCTGCAAAGTAGATTGGTGTGTCACTTCTCATGTCAGAAACCATTAGATCTAAGCTGATTTTTCTGCCTGGCTGTTTGCAGCATTAGCAGTGCTCTATTAACAGTGCTCTATTGGGCACTTTTATTCTACCATTGGCAGTTTAGCTCTTCTATTCAGAATTCCATCATCTTGTTAGATTACACTGACACATGGTCATTTTCAACACTCTTGTTATAAATTCAAGACACTGAATCAAAAAAATGTTCCCTCTGTTAAGGATAAGTTGACTGATCTCTGCAATAATATCTATGGAGATTGCTTCTGTGCTTTTGAAGTTATTTATAATTTATTTCCTGAATATATTGGTGTACTTACTCCTGTCCAGGACATTGTAATAAAGCTACTAGAACACTAATATATATAAAATAAAAATCTCTTACGACAATTGCCATTAGATTATAACATAAATAATTTGGTCTTTACTGAGCTATCAGACCTCCAAAAATCCCCCAAATAACACTTATTTTCTTCAATATCATCTCTTGGATTACTTGTAGAACTCCAAATCCACAGTGATGGATGATTTATCTATATCTCTTACCGTAGCCTGAAATCTCCTGATTTTTCTTTTATTTTTAAGAAATCATGGTACAGGGATTTGTTTATATATTATGTACTTTATGAGCAGGAAATACATTTAGCAAAGTAGAAGCAATTTGGACTACAGCTTAAAATACAATCTGAATACCTTTAGAAAATCTGCCCATTTTGGTGCAACTCTTCACTTCTTGGTTCCCAGTAGTACTAGCACAGTGTGCTCAGCAAGAAATGACTCAGGCCCAAGCTCACTCCTTAAAAACTGCAGTCAATAATGGCAGACTGACCCAACACACACCAACTCCCACACACTGTACACCAAACAACTTCTTCTTAGGCTCCTACAACAAATTTCCAATCTTCAACAAAAAGCCAAAAGACACAATTGCAAGAAAAAACCCAACAACAAATGACCAAACGTTTCAAAAGAAAACCAAACAAATATTTCAAAAGAAAAATGTATCTGACAAAAATTCCAAAGAAAGGTTTCTGTGAGGTAGATGGCAACAATTATTTCAGGAAGAACAGCAGCTCCTTACATTCTCTTTAGCAGTTAATGTAAATCACAGGGGTGTGGGGATGCCACACAAGTCCCTTAACAACCCTTTGGCATCAGCAAATTGAAGATTACACCAGGCTCAAAAGCACAGCTGCAGCAGGAAGTTTTCATATCATTATTCCCTCTCTTTTCCCCCTCTTCTGTTTTGCCTAATTTAATCTCAGAGATTTTATCTACTGTTTCAGTAATAAGCTCTCTAAACAATGTTAAAACATAAGTATGAAGTTTCTAATGTGATCTTGGGTGGTTTCTTTGTTGTTTTTTTACTTCTAGATTATATGCAGCTTGATTCTAATCCATATTTACTACATTAAACCACTATTTACCAATTCAAAATGTCCATTACTTTTCTACTAAACTAGCTCCAGGATTACACTTGATTTTCATATATATTAAACTGTATTTAGTCTATAATTATTTCACATATGGGATTACACTTCCTTCTGTTTGCATTAATTTGACATTAGAATATATTTGGGTGACTAATGGAGTAATTAGCAAAGACCAAAGTATCAAGTGTGCCAAAGAAGAAAATTAATTGCTTTATAACCTCTGTTTCAGGGAAAAGGGCAAAATTTTGCCCCATCAATGAAACCCCCATTTTTTGTGAGTTTATGTGAAATCCTGGAGACAGAAGAGCAAAATCTGCCCAGTTCTTATGATTGTTGGAGATGACTCTGTCAGGCTTTGTAGCTTCTAGAGAAAAACAGATGTGATTTGTAAAATATTCATTTTGCACGTGCAAAAACAACCTTTTGTGTATTGAAAACTGTACCAAGTTGAAGGTGAAATGATAAAAGCAGGGGAAAAAATGAATATTCACTAGTCCCATCAGCACTACATAGCTCCTCATTCTGCTCTATCAATTAGTCATGCACAGATATATGCAATGAGTTCAGAAGGAAATTCTCGGGTTTAAACTGTTATGCTATTGTTGGCCTGTACAGTAATGGCTTTGAGCACAAAGTGCCTACAGTGAAGGGTCCCACAGGCTCCAGACGTCTGAAACAGCAGTTTATTTAATCTATTGATCATAGGCATGCAGCTATACAGACAGGCTAAGTGAAGCTGGTTCTGCTTTTCCAAGTCATGTATCTTTACTTTTCATTTAAGAAATTTAACATCTTGCATCATCTGGAGATGTCATTTCCTGCCCTCCCTTCTGTCCCAATCTCATTTATAAACAGTCTAAAATAATGAGATTCAAGCTTCTCTGGGCTGCAATACCAGTACTTAGGATGATAAAGAGTCTTACATTAATTAAAGACAAATGAGATCACTGTTCATGTTTTAAATGATTTTTCAAGAAATAGAATAATGCTGGGGAAGGTGACCCCTACTTCAAAATACATCCAAAAAATGCAGAATTTTTTAACCAGAAGGATGGATTTACTTACTTAGCTCTCTTGCTTCTGTTTTTAAATCCAGGCCTACAATCTCTACTTTCATATAATTTAGTAGGACTGAAAGTGCAGTGATTCTGAGTGCATGCTCTGTTAAGGAAGCTGGAGCCAGGTAGGGATCTACCAAAAGTCACTGGCATCACACTGTGCAAATTGACCTGGAGAAACATTGACTAATCACCTCCCTGGCAACCTCTGCAGCAATCTTGGGTCTCGGCCAGAATTCCCATCCCATTCCCAATTAAATCAGTGATGAATTTTTCAGTGTCTCCCCGAGAAGCCAGCCCAGGTTTTAAAGCTGCCCTCACGTGGCAAAGCTCCAGGTAGCACGCTCTCATCTTCCTTCCCAACACATCTGCTTCCACATTGTTCTGCAAAATATACTGTACACCCTGTGCCTGCAGACATGAATCTGACCCAAAAGCTACCGAGGTGCTGCCTCCTGCTTAAGTGCTTTTCTTTTTCCCTCTGGTTGCTTAATTTATTACCTATTACTTTTGCACATAAACAAACATTTCACTTTCAAATCAGGAAACTTGGACCACGTACTTCTGAAACATCTGGTACTTATACTGAAAATACACTCAGTGAAACTGAATATAGAAAAACTGGAGACCTATCTAGAAAAAGTAGGATTTTAGAGTGAAGAGAAAATTACCAGCTTCGTCTGGGCACCATCCAGTGGGGCAAAACTTGTGCAGTAGATAGAGTTCCTGTACTGGGATTGCATCTAGATGGTTTTAAACTGAATTCCAGCAAACCTAACCTAAATTAAGGGCTTCTCCAGGGAACCAGTGACACATGGAAGTTATAAAAAGTGGTCTTTGTATTTTGCTTTTCATCTAACTGGCTATTTCCTTTCAAGTATTTCTTGGGCATTTTTCCACCAAACGGTAGGAATGAATTCACCAGACAATGTCAAATAAAAAGGACTATCAAATGTAACCCAGCATTTGTTGTGACTGTGGAATTTTGGACAACCATCATATTTGAGGCATGGCTTTTGATCACGGATTTGCTTCTAGCTGGTATCAGGTCAGAAAACTACGGACCTTTGCTCTTTTGCTATTTAACATCGGTGAAGGAACCTACTGTCACCAACAACGCATTTTCAAAACTTTGAGCTTTCTCATCACACCAGCAGGATTGCTCACAAACTGAGTGGACAGAATGGGAAGAGTTACCTCAGACCTGCGTCCCCTGTTGACGTAGACGCAGACGGGGCTGAAGGCGCCGCTGCCGCAGACGTACAGGTGGGTGCGGTTGTACGACTGGATCACGCGCACGAAATTCCCACAGCCGTGCTGCAGGAAACACACACAACAGTCACTCCACAGTGGCAAATGTCATGAGATGTCTAGGGAATAGACATGACACGCGATTTTAATGCCATCATGAAAACAGCTACTGAGTTTGTTGGTCTCTGGACTTGGACAGCTGTTTCTTTTCATGTCATTTTGCCTGCTCTGGGAACTGGGCTCTCTCTGATTGAGCACCACAGATGAGTTATGGGGGAGTCCTTGTAGCTTTCCAACTTCCACACAGCAATCCAATTTTCATTCACATATTTCTCTTGCATAAGAAGAAGTAGGATCTCTACAGGAAACCCAGGTGTAACCTTAGGAAGTTCATCTCTGAAACAGTCTCTTTTTTCCCTCTGATTTGTTCAACATAAATGGAGATAATTAAAAAGAAAGCAAGTAAAAATATCAGATTTTGCTATTTGTATAATATTTTATAAAATATTTGCAGTCAATTGTTGCTTTGTATTGAAGACCTACACTAACACCTTCAAATCAGCATGAAAATTAAAATAGAATATTAAGAGCCACACAATTCACAGTATTGGATTAAATTTTTTTACTTCCCCTTTTTTCTCTAACTCTTTCACTTTTTACTATGATGAAGTGTTAATGCACGTTAGGTAGAAAACAGATTTTTTTAATGAATATTTTTTCTTACACAGATCCCAGAACTGCTTTCATATTCAATCAAACTTCACTCAAGACAGTGAGTGAAGACAGAATATTTTATGAGCACAGGGTGGGAAACTTTGTCATCACTCATCTTCATGAAAATCAGTAGAGTTAATCCTTGTTTAGCAGACTGCACTGGTTTATTTACTTCTAAAGGCATTCACATTTTTGGTTCAGCAGGAGCCAGTACCATACAACATCATCTGAAAACTGGTGAACAACTGGGGTCTTCAGACTGCAGACAGTGGGCACCACCAACCTTCACAGTGTGTTCCTGGGGGGAGCAGCCAGCCAGAGAATTTCCCCACTCTGAAGAGCAGCTCAACAGGCTGTTCAGCAGCACCCCAGGACATATCTGGGAAAGTACTGTTACTCAGTGTGATTAGTAACAACAACGAAAGGCGAGGAAATGGACACTGCATATCTTCTCCCATCTGTCAGAGTCTGAAGGTGCATTCTGTTTACATCGCCTGATTTTCCAGAATTTCACTTTATACATTGGCTTGCAAAGGATTTAAAAAAAAACAAACACTTCTTTCATTTTGCTTTGGCTGCACTCAAGGTGCTCCTACTTTATTGCCAAGTACCTAATTTGTGTGTATGTGTGCATGTGGATATAACTTACTGTAGGATCCTTGCCAGCCATTTTGCACTCTTCAACCTTGTTTGCTGATGCTGGCCAGAAAATCTGTAAGGAAAGAAGTATTGTTCAAGTAGTATATTTATTACATAATTTAAAAAAATAATTTCACTGCCTAACTTACACTAATAGATTAAAATTTAGATATAATTTACACTTTGATTATAAGGAAAAAAAGGATTTTTGTTGATAAATAAAACTGTCTTAGCATGCACTAAACAAAATCAACGTCCAAGTTTTTTGGCTGATATATATTAAGTTTATTACTTATTTTTAAGGCAAGTTAATAAATTTATTTAGATTTGTTTTTTCTAAATAAGAGAGGTTTTTCACCACTATTGCCTAAATTACTATTCATCTTTACCTTTTTCCTTTTACTGTACTTGTAGAAATTATTCACACCAGAAACCAGAAGACTAAATTATTGAAAGAAGGCTTCTCATAACAATTTTTTTAATTTTATCATCAAAGATTTGGCTAGATTATTATAAAACTTACTTGAATCTCAAGATTTCACATTGATTTCTTTCAGACAGTTTTTCAAGAAATGCCTCAATGCCTGAATATTTATCTGTTTATCTCAAACTGTAAATATTTTGAGCTTCTTCCATTATTTGTTTTGCTTTTGAAATAGGAAAGACATTAATTACAAATTTATTCCTAGAAATCTAGTAAGTGACGGAGCCTGATAACATTTAGCCTCAAGATAACATAAAAAATATCATAAAAGATCTCTGTGTATATATGCACACACACGTCTATATATATATACGTAGAATTTTGGATTTGAATGTATATGTATATAGGATTTCTACAGATGTAAAAGATCAGCAAAGTGAATCTGTTGTTAAATAAACAAATGGAAAGACTATGTGGAATTGCAGAGATTCATTCTGAGCCTAATACTGGGTGATCACGTTCACTGCTAGAAAGCTTTGTGTGTTTTTCCTTACTGTTGATTTTTTTTTTTTTCTTGTTTCTCCAGGCGTACACGAGCTGCTGAAATGCCTCACAGCTTTATAAGGCAGGAAACATTTCATGTAATAGAGGCCCTCCTATCTAACCAAACTCAGCACAGGATCAAACCTGACCTGACAGGAGGGAGTGTGCCATGCCATGCTGGGACACAGCTCCTGCCAGACCAGGGTGGCTGGATCCCTGTGAGATGGAAATTAGCAAAAATGTTACAGAAAGTATTTCAGATCCTGGAAGGCAGCCCCATTTAAGAGGGAGATTTGGGTACCATTAGGAGGAGGGAAGGTTACATCCACATCATTGAACGACAGGCATTTAATTTAAATGTGTAAGTTAGAACGAGCCTCCCTGGGCCCCCTAAACATCAATTCAGGTGGACAGGCATGTCCAGAGGGTGATTCAGAGCAAAGCCTGTGCTCAATCACTCTGTGGCAGGGCCCCTCTCCCTTCCCTGACACATTAAAAGCCTTGTCTCTTAAGGAAGGCATTTATCTCCCCTGCTGCGAGCCGGGTATCGCTGCCCCTCAGTCCCTTTGAGTACAGTAATAAAGCCCACAGATTAAAGGACTGGATGGATTTGGTGGAACGAGGCCTTTATGGAACACTTTCAGGTAGGGTAGTAGCTGTGATAGCCTAAAGATAGGCAAGACAAAGTCTGTAGACAGGTAACAACTCAACAGCCAAGCTTCTGGGCACACAAGGACTACTGCAGGTCACCTACTTCAAAAGGTTAAAAAATTCAGAGAGGCTGAATTTCAAATGGCTTTGGAGACAAGAGAGGAATCTGTTAGCATTTGATAATATTATTATTTTCACACAGAAGTTGCCTACTTCTGTTTGTTGAGGCAACACAAAGCCCAGTAAGTGAGAGAAGCCAGAAGAGAGGTGGTGTCAAGGGGTACATGTGGGTCACAGTGCCCAAAAACCCCAAATAAGGTTTCTCAGCCACCCAACTGAAGGGCAAAGGCTGACACAGACATAACAAGAGATTGGAAAATAGTTCAGTGACTGGGGACCAGAGCACAAAATTTAAAAAAAATGTAGTATAAGGTTAATGACAACTCTGGTACTTTTTTTTTTTTCTGTATGGCCTGAGAATTATAGTGTGTATCGTATTCTTCCAAAAGTGTATTTCCGAACTATCTTATCTTGGAGAGAGGTGGAAAGTGTCAAACCACACGGATTCTCCTTGGGAGGCCAAGCCAAGCAGAACATTACTTCAAAATTAGTAAATTGATCCATTTAAAACAGTGTTTGAGGAACAGCATTACACATAAAACAAGGACTAAAAATTCAATAAGGTGTGGCCATGGACTTCCGTGCAAAATAATCAAATACTACTTTTTTTGTCTTAAAAGGAAAGGCATGGAATAAAGCAATCTCACATTCCCAAAATAAAACTTTAACTTACACTGAGGGGGTCTTGGCTTATATTGTTAATATTCAGAGACAGAATATGATCTTTACTCCCCACATAGATCCGATCCTGATCTTCATCCATCAATAATATCCTGTAATCCAGGGGGCCGTGGGATATCCTGTGATACTCAGAGGTCTTAGTTTCTTGCAGCTCTGAAATAGTAAAGGCAGTGTCATAGTAAAGCAGTTCACTAATGTTTCTTGCTTCTCAACTGCATTTCTTTCTAAATAAAGACATCTTTGGACATAAGTAGGGTTAGAGAGGGAAGAAAAAGCCTCACTGGACACTAGATAATAATACAATGGCTGAAGTAGAACAAATTTCCCAGTTTGAATACAATTATTTAGTACATTAAGTAGATAGACATAGCTCATAAAAATCAGGCATGCTGTTATTCATTCATCTAATTAATTCTTATTTTAATGGATATCATTATTTACAGCTTTGGCTTTTAAGGAAAATAATTTATTAAATTAATCAATGTGTTCAATACATTCTGAAGTTTATGACTGCAGAAAATCCACAAGATCAATGGGAACTACATAAGAACATTTTACTTCCCTTTCCTAATAGGGGGCTTCACTAAGAATAGGTTTTTATAATTTTCAAGGTCAAATTTTACTTTGTTCTTCATCACCATGCATGGCTTACTTAAAAGGAAAACAAAATTATTCAGTCAAGCCTAAACGTGTCTGCTCATTCAATTGTTTGTTTACAGATTTGGACCAAACTAACAGAACTGTAGAAGGAGCTCTATTTTTCTGCATAAAATTTTCTTCAACAAAGTGAAGTGAAAACATCCTTTGATCTCAGCAGTGCAGGATCAGGCCTGTTACAGGAATAGCATAAGCAACTGCAACATAAGTATTACTTGTTGCCCTCAAGAAAGCTCAGCCTTCCCATCTTTGCTTGGCCAATATATTCTGGCCCCCAGTCAGAACATTTTACTTTTCAATAATAACAGAAGGGAGATTTCTCAAGAGCTGAGAGTGGAAAAATAAAACCTTAATAATCAATTGATCTTAGTTAAAATATTTAACACATAATTATGCTTTCTTTCTTCACAAATATTAGGATTGAATTGTGTTCCCTGTGACTCTGAAAGGGTAGCAAATACACAGTACTTATGAAAATGAAGCTCTGCTATAATGTTTATTGATAAATTTAAGATCTGAGCCCACAGGTTTCAGTTGCAAACTTTGTCTGGGACAATATGGCTTGTCATTGTTTCTAAAAGTATTTTAAAAAGCAAAGGTTTTTGCTCACTCATTACCTATGGAAAACAGTAAATGTATTATACAAAATTAGTTGTCTAAAGCTATTTATATTTTATAAAATAAAACTTTGAACACAGAAATATTTCTGTATATGTATGCTATTTAAAAATAAAAAAATTACGCCAAAAGAAGTTGCCTAAAGTGTGCACCTTCTGCAAGACACGTATTTAGCCGAAAGCAATTTTTTTTTAATTACTTGGAGAACCATTTTTAACAACAGCAGGTAAAAGCTGAAGTCCCAGGATTCATATCTGTCTACTAGAGAACTAATGACTGAAAGAACACTCATCAGAATATAATTTGCATTGATAAATTATGACACATAACACCAATTAATTTTTTATCATTGTTAAATAGTTTCATAAGAAGATGAAAAATATCCTCATTTACTGAAAGATGATTGCGTTTTCATTAATTTAGATTAATTAATGCTCTTTCAAGAAGGCTGAATGAAATGCTCTTTCAGGAGCTGAGAGCATTTATTTATGATAATATTAAAAAAACCCAAATAGTATTTATCTTGTCTCTTGACAACAGATGAACACAAACAAGATTTACAATTTGTGCTTAAAAACTGGAAAAGAACTTGTCAAGTATGTATGAAAATTATTCACAGTATTTTCAGAAGTCTTTCTTTAGTGCTTCAAAAATCAAATGGTTTTCTTTGCTTTAAAAAAATCCTGCCTGTAAGCTTTTAGTTGGGATTGTCCCAGGCTCCTGGGAGACTCACCAGCACAGTGCCATTAACACCCAGTACCTTTGGCCCTCTGAAATTGCCACAACCAGTCTCAGACACTCGTGCTCATCCCTTTTCCAGGGGCATTATTCGCTTTACCCTCACATTTGGCAGGTGTAAGGTGAAGCTGAACCTACTCCTAACTGCACATTTGATACACCAGGAAAGCACAGACAAACTGGGAGGGTTCCCCACCCAGCACTGGATAAACCTGAGCATAGAGATTGCACAAGATAATGTCCCTCCTTATTGCCTCACTGACAGACAGTGGCTGACAATGAAAACACCAAGGCTGATGGAAAAGATAATCAAGATCATGATGGTTGCTTTTAAACAAGAGACAGAAACAGCAACAGATTTTCACAACTTTCATTTATCAAAATCCATTATTTTCTTGGAATTTTAACCTCTTTGAAATGGTATTACTCTTTCCAAGGCTCCTGAAGGGCAATCTGCCTCCATCAAGCTGCTGATAAGAACACCTGATGACGGGTTACTAAACTATAGAAACTCAACACCATTAATAAGAGGAAGAAAACCTGCGAAATAAATACACTCATACTGATTTATTAGTTTTATTTCTTTTAATGCAGAAGCCTACAGCGTATTACACTCTCTGGGCTACTCAAGCAAGTAGGGAAGGAATTTATAACTAATCAAATTTTATTTTTATTCAACAAAATTTACCACACAATCACCCAAGAAAATTTGATTTTTTAAAGATTTACTATCTGTTTGTTGTTGCTTGGAGAAAGAAGTGGCTGCAAAGATGCTGGATGATCTTTCACATTGCCTTTCATCTCTCTCAAACAAGAGTTTTTGCCAAAAATGAAGTAGACACTAACTGACATTCAGAGCAATTCCATTCCATGCTTTAAGAATTTAACCAAACATTGAAAGAAGTAATATCTATACAGATAATGATGTTAGAGACAGCTTTCTAAATATTAAAAATTTGATTTGACAATAAAACAAAATATAAGTAACCTTCATCCTTAAAGGTATAAATATAATCTTTGCTCATCATTTTTCTTTATCAGTCGGTGAATTTTGCTTTTTTCCTCAGGGATAAAATCAATACCAACTTGATCCCTACTGTAAGAAATCTGCTCTCAGAGGTTGCTTTAACAAAAAAACAAAAGCTTCAGTGAATTCTCTTTCCAGAATTATGTTTATAATTGAACTGCACGTTTTGGAGATCCTAATGACTGGGTGTTCTCTCTGTACACTCTCTCTCTGTTCTCTCTGTCAGCTTACTGACAATTAGACAGTTTAAGTCCTACTCTTTAATTATCCTTCTAATTCCCCACAAAAAAGGTATTATTTTGAAAAAGTCATGTTCTTACAGAAGAAATAACAAAATACTTGTGCAATATCTATTACTGACATCACAAAAGCCTTTGTAACAAACCCAAATATGTTGGCCAAAACAATTTCAGCTACTAGAGACAGGGTATCCAGGGAGGTGTAGTTATCTCACACAACCTATTATAACCAAATTGTCCACCCTGTATAAGGATAAATGAGCTAGATCCATCAGGTAGTCCTCTGAATGTCTTATTTAATCACTGAACCTCAAATTTTCATCACTCCTTAATTCAAATTCACTGGTAGCACTATGTTGTATTCCTCTTTAAGACTGAGGAATGTAATAATAAGAGGCAAAACCCTAAGTGACTTCCGTGGTTGACATCTTATAAGGATGTTTGATGCACTGTTACTGAAATTTATGCAATTTTTAGCAGGACCTTCCCAAAATACAACTTCCTTTTTGCAGACTCACACAACCACTTATTAAACATTCAACATAATCAAGAATGATTACAACATAATCAAGAATTATCTTTATGTTGCAGGGCTGCAGTCATGGTATGCAAGCATCTCTAGCCCAAGTTCAAAGCTCTGAATTCATCCCCTGATAAAGTGTGGATAAACTATGACACGTGAGAGACTGCAGGCAGTCATGCCAGCACCCTAGCATCCTTGGATTTCCAGCCTAGCAGGGCTTCTTTCTTTCCATCCTAGCAAGCCTAGGATGGTCCGTCCAGCTTTTAATTTAGGAACCCCGGTGGGAGAGTGAAAGAAATAATATGCTTTCCTCCTCTTTCCTGCTGGCATGAGGATTCAGTCTCAGGTGGCTGTTTATGGGGAAGTTCAGAGCAAAGGCAGAGATTTGGTGACTGTGCCTCAGAAACAAGCAGGGAGTAAAGCACAGCAATCCATTCACATGCAGCACCACAGTGAAGGGCACAAACACAGCTTTCCAGGAAGATGGGCTCCATCTCCCCAGGGAACCTCTGCTGCCCAAACTGGCACTGATTTTATGTAGCCTTAGCGATGTGGAAGTCAGCAATACAACGCTGTTTTATTTTATGTTCTCATGGGGTGTGGGGATGCACAAATCACACACCTTGTGTACATCTAGCAGCAAGCTCAGTGTTAGCCTGCGGTTATGGAGCCTGTAAAACTCTCTTAAGCCTCATTAAGCCTTGAGTTTGTGCCAACAAATATGCCAGCCCATGCCAAATGTGAGACAGCAATGTAAAATCTCACCTTCTAGGAACTGGAATGAAACCAATTTTCTTTTCTTTTTTTTTTTTTTTTTTTTTACCCCTAGAAACAAATACTTAAGTAGAATAATGATTTTTGCTTATAACATCAAATGGAAGTGGTCTCCTTTTGCCCACAGGTCATGTTTAAACAGGTGAGAAAGCAATTTGGACATCTAGACACTATGCATAATGTTGCTAGCATTGAATGGAATAGTTATGTATTTTAAGAATGTGAGTGAAATCTGAGATATTTGCAAAGTTACCAAAAATAATTAAAAAACCTCCAAACCAAAAAGCTTCATCCAGAAGAAAAATTCCGTTTTATTTTAGTTTAAATATTTTCCTTTCTACTTTGTATTTACAAATTTCTCTGTTTTGTAACATTTTAGCAGAAATGACTGGAAAAGATTTAGTTAAATGGTATCAGATTTCATAAGAAACTAACAATTTTAATTTTCTTGGCTTTAATTTTTTTAGTGTAAAGACATGGAAGAAATAAATGCATAATTTTTATAGTTTACACAGTACTTGTGGAAATAACCTGCTATAATACTGCAAGTCTGAGAATACCATTGACAACTTTTTAAATTTTATGTATGGAAAGAGAACAAGTAAAGCCAGACTATTTCTTTCCAAAACTTCAGAATGAGTCACCTTTGCATTGTCAACATTCCTTTTCTTTGAAGATATATCTATTGATTCTTTCTGCTTAAGGGGTTGAGATAAGGGAGCTGCTGGAGCATTTTGCCACTCATGCAGTGCTCAAACTAAAACCCATCCCTCAGCCATTCTCAAGCAAATCTCATTGTGAATGGGGACATCCCACCAAAGAGCCGTAAGCAGCCAGATGTGCTTCTGGTCAGTTCCTCATGTGCCTTAACCACACAGGTCCCAAAAAAGATCAGGTGGACCTTTGACCTTTTCTTTATCTCTTTATCTCTTCTTCATGCATGAGAGTTTTTACTCTTTCATGTTGTTAAAATGAAATCTGTTTTTTTATATAGGAAGTAATAGCTTCATAAGAACTACAAATCACAGAAGTGCACACTTGCTTGCTTCTGAATCCATCTGAAAGTGTTTTAATTGCATTTTTATTAAAAAAAAAAAAAGAGCAAGTGAGAGGGGAGAAAATAGATTTACAAGTGCCCATAAAATCACAGGCTAACTAACAAGATCATTAAATGAGAGGGAAGAAGGGAGTTCAGGTAGTACAGGCTGAAACAGAACCCTCTTTATGCCCAGAGCTAAAATGTAACGAGAGTAAGTAACAAGGAAATGTCAATGATGTCTAAATATGATCCAGTTTAAATATACACCTTGAATGATTGTGGGTGTATTTGCTACATGAGTTGAGAGTGGAATTTAAACATTACTAGACTGAGATAGTGCAGTCTTTTATAAAGGGCAATCAGAGCACCAAGGTGGAGTCTTTGGAGATTCAGGCCCAGAGGTGGCTCTAGCATGTCTGAAGAACAATTTGTCACCTTGAACAGCTCAGCATATACATTAGGAGCAGTAAAACACTCAATAGCTCTTTGTGAAGGGGACCATGTGTTGATAGGAAAAGACATACCAGTTAACAGTTGACCTTAAGCAGAGTGTTCACATATGTAAGTAGATGGTTATTTTTTTTTTTTTTTTACAATTTGCAAGACACACAAAACTCCTGAAATCCTGGTAACTCACAGACTTAAAATTACAATCGAGTATTAACTGGCTTTTAACATTGTGCTGTACCAAAAGGGAAATAATTCATGACAGAGTGCTGTTTTATTAAAATGATCAAAATCTGTAACAGAATTTTTCATCTTTTATTTAGTACTTCGAAGAAAAATGGAGGGGCAGATCCTCTGAGGTGTGGGTAGCTGCCAGTTTTGTGCAGAAGGAATGTGCTTTCTAAGCAAAAGCAAACATGAGAAGAGAAGGCCACTTACTCGTGTGTGGCAAAATGTATTAACGTGGCCTTGTGGCACACTTATCAACCCAAGGCACCCCACAATGTCCCATGCCTCTTTATTGTAGCTTTAAATTATGAAGAAGAGATATGATTTCTTTTTCATTTTCACAGATAATGTCATGTGAAATCATACCACATTCCACAACAGAAAACCCACTCCAAAACAAAGAGGAAAATTGTGTCACTGATTTTCAAACTGCAGTTACACAGCTATCCGAAGTCTTGCCAAATATTCCAGTACTGAGATTCTTTCATTGAGCATTATGCAAGACCACCCACACCCTTCAGCCATGTAGTCTCGCTAGGCTGTAGATACTTCTGGGCATGATCTTCAGGTTATTCCTCCATTTACCTCACTGTAAACTTCTAATAACTCCTCTAAAGTCTGTATAGTCATTTCAGTAAAAACATTGAAAAGTAGGCTTCCATTTTTCAGCAAATAGTGTGCCTTTATAATTTCATATAAATACAATTTGCATATTTTATTTCGGAAGATGCTAGAAATACTGCCATTCTACAGAACTTCCCAGAACATATCCTATTTTTTAAATATTACCTTGTTCTTTCCTGCTCGTTATTATCTTGTCCAGGCCTTGTTTTCATTTTTGGTCCCAAAACAAAAGGGACAACTTTGGCAAGCATGGAGAGCCATAAAGACAGGCCAGCTGGGTTTAAGATTACTGCAGCTGAGTTATCCATGTCAGATGGGAGCCAGTCTCCCCCAAGCCTTGTGTGTAACAAGCTTGTGTACAACAGCTCTGCAGCATGAAAGCTGCACTCTGAGAGCTGCATACTTCAAAGTCTGCACAGTTACACAGAGTTTACCCTTTGGTTGCTTTCCAAAACCCATGGAGAGAGGGCCCTTGCCACACTGCCTGAAGGCTGCAGCTCAGACTGGGAGCACACAGTCCTTTACCATTGGCACCAGGGATGTTTTTGTTTTCCAGATGTAGGAGTGAGAAGCTTTTTGTTGCCAAGTATGACATTATTTTTGAGACAGAGTAAGGAAAAAAAAGCCACACCCCTGGAGAAGTCAGATTCCACATAGTTTTACTTCTTCTGGGAGAAGCATCTCTCTTCATTGTAATCTCCTGTGTTTTCTCTCTCGTTTTTTCTAGTGGGCCACCAATCACACAACTGGAAGAACGGCTGCACTTCTTCCTGTGATGCTCAGGCACACAGAGAATAAACCCCTGGCTCAATGCAGACACTGAAAATCTTTGATACAAATTTACAGAGAAATATGAGAAATGGAAGAAAGTGAATTATTGTAATAGTCTGTCCAAAACATTAATTAAGACTGAAGCTTGTGATAACCTCCAAGTCAGAACTGGGCAACAACATGAGATCAGGGAACTGTTTTTCCAAATCACACATCTTCATGCTATTTCCCACTAATGGGCTGGCCACTGGAAGAACAAGGTCTGAGTGGTCTTCTCTTTAGTTCTGCATCACATTCAGGCTATTGCTTTTTGAGATAAAAACAAACCTTTTAAGGTTTAGGTTTAAGTACCTGACTATTTACTCCCCACAAACAGATGGGTCAGATGATGTCAGCTGAGAGATCTTTGATTATTGCGAAGGGAGAGAGAACAGGGAGAGTGTAAGTAAGGTTGGGTGAAAGGTAGGCTGTTTTATTGCTGGAATTTTCTTTCTTTGTGAATTCATTTTTCTGTTCAATCTAAGTGAGTACTTTGCAGATGTATTGAGGTAGTCTGTAGACACTGAACACATTAATTTGGTTTTTGCAAAACTGACAGCTACTGGGGAGTAGAAGTGTGCAGTTTTGAGATGTTAATACATCTTCGCTCATGTACCAACAATCATGACACTGAGTTGTAGTGAAGATCTATCAAATGTTTCAGAATCATCAACACCTTAAATAATGAAAGTATGATAGTAATCTTCTAACTTCTTTTCAGATTGAAAAAGCTCTTAATATCAGCTCACATGCAGTCCTTTCCTCTCTGAGCATATTTTCACTGAACTCCCGAATTATTTGCTACCAGAGCTAATAAAAACTCATTGAGAAAACACAGCTCATCCACTGAAAAATTTCATTATGGTTTCTGTAATAAAGTGAGAACCCACTTTACTGTGGCAAGGCAGTGGAATCCTTTCCATTATATTCCTTTCTCTCCCTCACAGAGCAACCTCCCCAGAGATTCAGCCAATCTCTGTATGTCTACAATTGGCATTATTGCCCTCGCTGCAGTAATCCTTGCCTTTATTGATGTTACCAACTGTACTGCAACTTTAGCCATGCTACTTTATCCACAGAACTCCTTCAAACATATTGTTCCTATCTTCACCAGTCACTTTTCACCACTCTGTACAAAATAGGACAATTTAGTATATGCAGGCTTGGTTATAGTTTCATTATTATTATTATCAATTTAATCAAATTAGGATTAGCTGTCAGGCAAACATCAGGCATAAAGAGATCAAGCTAAATCCCAGCGCTTAGCCTTCATTCATTCTTCATTAAAATAATGTAAGATTTACCCAGTTATGAGCTGAAGAAACTTTGGAAGACAGTATTTCTCATTTAAAAGAATTACAGTAATGAATTTGTTTCAGTTGACTGCTGAAATAAAGGGTAGTATTTTTATACACAAAAAATTTTGAATTTAGTGGGATACTCAGAAAAACAGTCATGCTGCCGGATAGCAAACCCAAGCAAACAAGTATGTAGCACAGTGGGTATCATACACAAATAGGTAAAGACCACTGATTCCTTCTGTGCTATGTTTTCTTGTCTCCTCAGTATGTCAATGGGATGCATATACCTGGTATCTACATACTCTTGTCTATATATCAGATAATCATCTCTATATACCAAGTCAAGATAGTTAGCAAGCACTGCTTTACATCTGGGAAGGATAAAAGAAACACTTATTCTCACTCGACTATGTGAGAAAACAAAGCAGCTGGAGGTCAACAAATGGCATCCCCCGCTCAGTGAACCTTCCATGAACCCCCAGTTCAACACGCTGCCAGAAGGGTCATTATATTGGAGATAACAAATTTCACCAAAAGCAACAGCCATGCTTGATTCCACAGTCTTGTCACAACTGCATTTACCCATTGTTATTCTATTTACAGAAATTTTAGAATAATAGAATATTTTTCCACAATATACTTAATTCCATTTCCTATATTTATTTGTTGTTCAGTATGCTTTAGTAAAGTACCCACTGTACTACCCCTTGTAGCCTAACTTGAGCTCTTGGATTACGTTTTATTTTGCAGCTGCAAGGCCACCCAGCCTTTTCCATTGACAGGAAGCAAATTGCTTTCTGGATGTGGATGTTTGGGATGCTTTTTGAAGCCAAGGAAAGTTTGGTTTGGGAGAAATGCAAAGGTCAAGCCTATCTTTAAATGTCTGGGCAGTTGGTTCTTTTTTCCTCTTGAAACAGAATTTTCTGGTATATTAAATGCATTCAATCCCATTGGAGGAACAGCCATGTGGCTTCATCAGATTGCACATTAAGTTGTTTTTTTTGTTTGTTTGTTTGTTTTTTTTCCCAATTAATGTTATGACACAACCTGCTTCATTGAATATAGGGTTTGGCCACATCCCACAGAGGAGGACTTCAGTGGTTGGACACAACTGGAAATTATTAATTTCATCATCAGTGTTTTCTGCTTGTGTTGCTGAACATCAGGGACTGTTATGAGTACTTTCAATATTAAATTAATTAAGACATAGGGGGAGTTTTGTTTAAATGTCAACTTTAAAAATAAAGTATTTCCAAGCATGTGCGCAGTGAAAATTATTTTAATTTTTTTCTGTATGAATTTGGCTCAGTCACTGCTAGGTGTCATTTATAGGCTGTGGCTGTCCCTTCTGCTGGCTCCTGGGAGCAGGAGTGCTCTAAGCCTGCAGGCAGCCGTGCTCAGTGGGCAGCACACACTTGCTGTTTAAACACACAGTAACAAACGTTTTTCACTCTTTCTCGCACCATGAAGACTGACACAAAGAGTGAATTTAGGAGCACATTCCAGAGCTGCATGCTACCATCAATCTTCAAGTGATCACCAGCTGGTATTTGGGTGCACAATAAAAGTCATGTTCAGTGGGCTGAGCACAGCCTGGTGGATTAGAGTCCTCTCAGCTCTAAATCCTGTTTGGTGGTATTTTGCTTTTTGACTTTAGACATGTCACATAAACTCTCTGACTTACACATGTAAAGTGAAGGTAACAGTTTGGTACTTATGTGACTGGGTTGTTTTGGGATTGCACTTGGTAATGTACAAAAATGCCTTTGAAATGAAAATGAAATAGCTGGAGGAAGTTATTTCAAATGTATTTCACATGCAAAAAGAGATATTTTTTGTTTGTTTGTTTGTTTGAAGTCCAAACGCTTCAGACTTAATAAGCTCAGCCAAAACTCTGGTTTGGATTTAAAAGATAACTTTTGTGCTTTTCTGTTTATATTTAATCTGAATGGAAAGCCATTAAAATAAATAAACCTTCTGCAGTCACTCACTCCATGTTTAAACTAGACTTGCCATATTTATTCATCAAGATGACCATTTAGAACTTGGCCAAAAGTAGGAAAAAAAAGTATAAGAACTCCCTCATTTGCATTTACCCAGATAGAAAAAAAAATAGATAAAACCTGCTTGTTTATATTCAACATTCAGTTATGAAACATCTCATGATTACAGCACTATCTCTTTCAGATAATAGGAGGCTCTATTCTAACAGAACTGAGCAATTAGTGCATTTGGATATGCTGAACAACATCAAAGAGAAAAAAGTAGACATCTTTGCTTTCAGGTAAAAAGGTAGAAGACTCAAGATGAGTAACATGCTTGATAAAATGCTATGTCAGCCTCCTACAGGCTCAGTATAGAAATTGGAGGTTCAAGGAAGGAAAGACTCAATCAGCAAACCAAACCTGAAGGGTATTTAGATTCCTGACAGATTAAAATTGGCACACTGCAGCTACAGGAGAGTAAGCGGCAAGAGGATAGAAATCAACCAGTCATCCACTTACCTCTACAGCAAACTACTAATAGTAGCAGAGGATGATGCAAGTGCCCCCAGTAGGTAAATCTGTGCCCTTAATCCTTAAACAAAACTGCATTAATTTAGAGGCAAAAATCATAGATTGTGTCTCTGCTGTATGCTCTGTACTTATATTTTAGAAGCACAAGCAAAATAATATGGCTATTCATTTAAAGAGTAATGTGCAAATACATAGGACAAAGGAGAATTGTTTCATGATCAGAACAAGGAACTAACTATGTCAGATCTCCGAGGCACTTGCTCTCTGACCTTGAACAAACCTCTCACCCTCCATTTATGTCAGTTTAACCATCTGCTCTATGTTTATAACAACACTTACCTGTCTTTCAGAATTACTATCAAGTTCAGTTAATGTATGTTTGTTTAAAAAAAAAAAAATAAGTAAAGGCATTTTTATGTTCAAGGTAGTATTCTAATTCAAGTTCCTGCTAACCATTTAAGCTTATTGCATAATACATTTAAATCACTCTATTTTACAGGTACACATGCTTTAGTGTTTCTCTTTTGTATCCAGCAATGCTGCTAATGCACAATCCATTTTAGCTCCATTAAAAAGATGTCATGAATTTGATTGCTGTAGAAAGAAAATATCTACAATGTGATTGTGACAAAGCAAATAGAGACAGTTCTGAATAGCTTTTAATCAGAATTTGTTTACTAAAGGTATGTTGACTTCAGTAGATTTGGCCGTGAGGAGGAATGCCAAACAGTGACCTTTTGAACTCATATTGAATGAAAAATATTTTAAAAAGGTTTAAGTCTTTTAGCGGGTGTTTATTAAACAGGGCTTTCACTATTATATAAGACATATTTAGACTAGTTCCCTTTAAATATCTTCACCTTCATAGCATTTCAAAGTATATTTTCATCTTTATATTTTTACAAACTGTTTATCAGTTATAAAAACTAACATTTATTCTAATAACTTTAGCTTTGTTAAATGATCTCTCATAGTTGCTCCTCTTGCTTGGCTCTGTTTGCTATTCCATGCTGACTTACTGGGTGGTTTACTGGCACTTCAAGTTCCTAGAAGAAGGGGTCTCTTACATCAGATGCATATTTAGAGTAGAATAAATAATTTGAACTTATTTTTGTGTATTTTTGATGGCAATCTGTTCTAAAGCCTAAATATTTTCACTGAAGACACTACAATGTAGTGATACTGATCTTTTCCATTTGTGCTAAAAAAGTTATCAAATCTACTCCTCTAATGTGCATACCATTAGCCTGAAAATTAAACCACTTTACTCAACACTGGTTTTTATAGTCATTGACTAGTGTCTGTTGACCTGATTTTTCACTGCATCACTCTGAATGTTCAACTCTCAATACCAATAAAAACAAACAGAGAACCATGGGTATAAAATATAGTATTAAAGCATTAAGAATCAATTCTCAACTTTCCAAACTGTCAGAAATTAAGTCTCCAAATTTATCATATTTACAATTGGCTGCAGGTAAAATTTGAAAAATTGTTAAAATATGAGCTCAGGGTGAGAAATGTTCCGATGCTTGGGCTCTAGTCCTGGTATTATAAACTAACCTAGAGCACAGACAATCATTTTCAGAAATGTCATCCTCAGCTTGGCAATACCAGTCAGACTCTCCTCATACAGCAATTCTAAGGCAGAACTCAGGAAAGCACAAATATCCAGCTACTTTCGAGCATATTTCAGGAATTACCCTTCTGTCTTTTTATACAGCTATCACAGACCATTTGGTGCAGGTTGGTAAGGCCTGACCATGCATATCAGGCTCACCAAAGAACTAAGGCAGAGAAATGATTTTGTTCTGCATGCCAGTGCACCTTAGGCAGCCAACTCAGTGCAAAGAGGAACTAGGAAAACTGAGCAGGGCATTCCACACAGTACAGTGTACATCTGTGAAAATATCTGTATATAAGCTTGGCTGGATTTTCCTGAATTAATATTCTGAATTTAAGCTCTTAATTCCCACCTAGATGTCAGTTTAGGTGCATAACTGGTGTATTAAATTCTTGCTTATACTTCCCTGCCATACTGCATTTCCTTTACTCTAGCTTTGGTCATGTCACAACTACTTTCATCTCTTCTACAGTTAAGTTCTGTACAGCAATGCCACTTTATGTTCCAAAATAGATCCTACAAAAGAATTTTCAACACATTGCACAATAAAGGAAACATTCTGGAATCTGGGGAACTATGCTGTTCCTTTAGTAATTAATTCTGCTCTCCATGTGCCACAAGACAGTGATAATGCAGAGATGAGACTGCTGTGCTCAGAGATCTACTGAGTCTAGTCACAAGAGGCAAAGTGGGCTGTCCCAGACTTGTCACAGCCTATTGATGGCCTGCCCCTTTATCATTTCAAATCAGTGCATGCTTGTCTAGAAATAGAACAATGCAGAGCAAATGATTAATGATTTACAACTTGTGAGATAAAGTACATGAAGTGAAGTCCATCCTTCAGTGCTCCTCATACCAAATGGAATGGTCACAAACCCTACCCTGCCAGAAAATGCATCAACTTCTTCAGGCTGAAAACATGACAAGATGATGAGGGTAGTGTGCTTCAGCCTTGGGCATGAAAAAAGGGAAACTTTAACAATCAATGACTGCTCTGGGGGAAAACATTTGGATGAATGAGGGAGAAAGAACAGTAACATAAGTCATCCAAACCAACATAACTTTCTCCTTTGTTATTGATTTCAACCTTCTTCTGCAGGTTCCTGTTTTGTTTTTTCTCTAATGACTACAAAAGAAGCCTGAATTATTAACTCAGACTAAATATCAAATATTTTACACGATGACACAAGAATTTCCTGAATAAGATAAATTTAAACTTCCTTAATATGATAAAAATACAACTTTGCCTCACCTGGTACCTCAATGGAGTGTAACAGAGTGACAGTTTAAAAAAAAAAAATAATCTGAAAACAGTTAATTAAAGGGTTTGTTTGTTTCAATAATTGATTTTGGGCCACTGAAATAAAAACAATCTAATTCTCTGTAACTGTAGTGAACTCAAATGTAATTGTACCAAAAACCTCCAAGCATGACAAAAATCATACAGACAGGAGCGTGACAAATTAATTTCTTGGATTTATCCTCTTAAAAAGTAAGCAACATATGAGGAGAGGAAGGAAGGGAGGGCAATAAAATATCTGAAATTTTAATACATTTGCTTGAATTTCCTGATAACATCAGGTGCTGTCTAGTATCCCCCTGCCCCTTGCACACTAAACCAAAGCAAACCTCATTATTTGTCCTGAAAACACTATTCATAGCAGTAATGAGAAGGTGACTTCATAGATGCCAAAAAATAACCATGCAAGTAAATATTTGCAGGTTCTGTCAGGCTGCACATTACCAATATTAAGATGCTCCTCACAGATAAATGATCACTGTCCAGACCATGTAATTAATACTGGTTTTCTCCTTCAGTTCTGCTTCCCTTTCTCCTGCTCTCTAATAAGGTAAAGGACTATCCCTTCAGCTAGTAAGAACTCATGAGAGCCCAGGTGCAAGTGATAACCTTTTTTTTCAAAATTATAAAATGCTGCTGCTAAGACAACTTGTGCTCTGTGTCTTGGTCCCCAAATAATTCATCTGCAAAAATTCTGCTTGAAGCAGCTGACACCAAAAAGCGCTTTAGCTGTTCACATAGGGCATTTTAAATATCTTGCATAGTGATTTATAACTATTGTATTACTGTAATTAAAATAAGATCTACCAATTACATTAATAATGTTAGTGTGTGGATACCTGCCTAGCAAGTGAGTATGGAGTGTGATTTGTTTAAACTGTTTTCTCTGCTGCAATGATACTGTTACTTAGGAAATATTAGTACTTAGCTAGATTTAATTGAACAAAGAAAACTATGTCAATAGCCTTGGGGAAAAATTCTAATCAGAAATGAGTCAGTAGTTAAACAAGATTGCCTCTGTACTGAAGAAAAAGTAAGAATATAAAAGGCATAAAATAACTGTTGATGATTAGATATAAAGGACATAAAAATACGCATTACTGGTCTGGAATAGATAAAATATTAAAATATTCCCAGAACCTCATCTCTTTTGCTATACTGATGTCGTTTAGGTTTTGCCTTTTTTCTTTTCTATGTTCTCTGTATTCTTCACACATATATTTGTTACTCTGTAGTCTATTGTATTAGATACTAGTTTTCCCAGCACTTAATTCCATGGCCTTTCCTAAAGCAGAAAGACAAAGCAAACTCCAGAGCTCTAGGTCTTGGCAGGTACAAAGCTCTGTGCCACCTCGGTTCTTCCTGGGAACCAAGGCTGAGAACAACACTTGGAGATACATTCTCATGGACAAAGTACAGCTAGTGCTGGAGGGGGGCTCCAGAGAAGGGGTTTGACCTGGGGGGGAACTGCATTACCACTTTTCCTCTTAATTGGTGCCTTTTATCAATTATGCTAAATTCCTAAAACCTATAAAAACGTACTCACCCCTGGAGGGGGAGTGGTGTGGACATCTTTCCATAATTGCTCCTGAAGGCCTTCAAATAAAGATCCCCTTTTATATTACCTCCTTACTCATACTATCTCGAGGTTTTTTTCCAGGTTGAGAAAAAGGCAACAATGTCAAGGTAAAGAGCACTTAATTATTGTGGGTGTGTATGTCAGCATATCCCACTGTGATAAGGGCCATGTTATTTCTGATTCCATTTCTTGACACAGTAGATGACGCTCTTCTTTTGTCTCAATTTGTGAGTTCATTAAATCAACACATTTTTCCTATGTCTTGCCTCTAAAGTTATAGCGAGTAGTTTATAAAAGTCAATTGAACCAGCTTGTAGCTGGCATCAACCAGGTTTTTCTTACTGAAAAAACATATTTCTTGTGACAAGCACCTCTTAGATTAACTTAAGCTCTGCTCCTGGTCAGATGAAGAACCATAGGTGCATCATTTAATCTGTTTCTCCTTCTGGTTTTGGTCTGTCGTGTTCATTTGGATTATAAACTTCTCAAGATGGGACCACAGAAAGATTTTATGTCCCCAGTTTGCATTTGAGCTGACTGAGCAATGTTCTTATTGGAAACTTTTATCAGGCTGCCTCCTGTTCGCTTTGGTCTGTTGGGAGGTCCAGAGTAAACAGGTATCATTGCTATTGAGTCACTCAACCATAGAACAACCCAAACCAATGCCAAATCCTCTGTGGCTGTTAGGGTTACAGGTAATCTAAGCATCATCTTCTGGAGCAAATCAGCATGCAAGAAAAACACAGGAAAGTGATATATAAAACTGGCTTTGAATATTAAACAAAGAAGGTCAGTAGAAAGTCAAAACTATTTTGAATGGCAGAATAAACCACAGGCCCAAAGTCAAGATTGCCACTAAGTTACAACAGACCTGCAAACATTCTAGGAGGAGGAAAACAAGGGTATTCTTCCAAAAACAAATGGCTGCATCACCCTTTCTGACTCAGGGAAACAAAAGCAATTAAGAGTAGCTTCAGGAGTTCCATGTTAAGAATTCCAGGTTATCTGAAGGCAGGGACATGGCTTGCAGTAGTCTCTCTTTTGCATTAATAAAGCTGAATTCCAAAGAGGTGTGAGTTTGTACATTAGCTGATTGGACAGGCTGGGCAGAGTCATACTGAGTCTGCTGCAGGCTTTTGAGGTACTGAATTTAGGAGACCAGATTGCAGAAGCTCTGTATATTCTCAATGGGAGGGAAAATCAGAGGGTTAAAGAGAGAGAGGGCGTAACTTAGATTCTGTAAAGCTCCATCTGAAGGAACTTGCCTTGATTTATTGAAGTGAAGCAGAACCTAAAG
The DNA here is from genome assembly GCA_035048155.1 of Cinnycerthia olivascens. Classification (NCBI taxonomy): domain Eukaryota; kingdom Metazoa; phylum Chordata; class Aves; order Passeriformes; family Certhiidae; genus Cinnycerthia; species Cinnycerthia olivascens. Next base: position 713,713 of record JAWWMU010000054.1, on the reverse strand, counting down.
AGGTAATTCCACTTTACAAATAGTTGTCAGTTTGCTTGACCTGCATAAGGTCATACCCTATGGTGACAATTCCCCATGAAATCTCAGAACAGGTGGCAACTGTAACTCCTTGAACAAAATATCATGGGCAGTTTTCAAAATACCAGGCCCATAGGTCAGTGGTTATGTATGTTTTGTAAGTATTTAAAAATGCTGCAGGGTCATCCATGTCTCTTACAGGAAACATTGGCAATATAAAGGTAACAAACTGTAACATCAGTTAATAAAACTTCCAACTTCCTTTTACGCCCCTTTCAAAGAGATGAATCACTTTGAGATGATCCCTCCTCTCTAGATCTTCACCTCTGCACGCACATCTTTTGCAATCAATGGAATTCACAAGATTCGACTGAAAGACTGGTCACTGTGTTTTCCACACGGCAAGGTTAAAAGATTGAAATAAAGCAGGAACTTCTAAAAAATTAAAAAGTGTACAAGAATAAAATAGGGGAAAGTTTTAATCTGATACAGTTGTAATATGGTCTCTTCTAGGAAAATATTAAGCACTTAGAGTTCAACTGAACACATACAAGAATTTCCACTAGGATTTCTCAGGAATGCAAACTAAGCATCTTTAAATGCTCTGTTGGACCAATTTTTAATTTCAGGTAAAAAAAAAAAAAAGTGAAGAAAAACAATCACTTTTGAGTAAAAGAGAAAGCAAGCAAATTAAAATACTGGGTTATTTATTACAAATTAGAATAGTTATTTCAATGTTTTAAAATATGCAGCAGTGTCATACTGGAAGTTAGGAAGCTAAATTTTATCTGGTTGTACAGCAACACTGGTCTGCCACAATAATGTACTGCTATCCCAGAAGAGGAAATAATCAAGAAATAAGAGAGTTACAGGGGAAAAAAAAAACCAAAACAAAACAACAAAGAAAAATCAAACCAGAAAGACAGCAAGAAGAGAAGAAAATACCACTCTAGAAATAAGATTGTCAATACAGCTGAAATTTGGTTTGCACAGTTTTCTTCTTCCTACCTCAATACAATCTTCCTTGGACATGTTTAATAGCAGCTGACCTCAAGAATCCCTCTTGGTTAGGGATACAAAGAGGGACTATGGGAAGATATTTATCCTAAACCAAAGATGTTAATGTATCTATCTGATAATTTATTTGTCAGCATCAATTTACTTCAGACTGAAAGTAAAATTGCAACTCTGCACAGCAGAAACATAGGGCTGAACACAAACATCTGTCAGAAACAGCTGCACCTCTGTAAACAACACAAAGAGAAATCAGAAATGTAAAGAGTGATAGCGACTTGCCAAAATCATCCAAGACCACAACTGGGAAGGGCACTTACTGCCAAGACTTTCTTGTCCTGTTAGATCAAAGGCAGCATCTTGGCCTTTCATTACACAGAGGGACAAATCATTTGGGAACAGTCATCCCTAAGAAGGTTGTGTGAGGCAGAGACAGGACCCCTTCTTAGAGCTTTAGTGCAACTTGACTACTCTGAAGCCTTTCCAGTGGCCTTGGAGGGACCAAGTGTTCTGGCTGTGTATTTGCATGGGCAGAGCAAGCAGCACAGGCTTGAGGAGAAAAAAGCGGAACCCCCTGCTTTAAATAACCATTAATGGTTTGTGGCTTAACTAAAAATAACAATGGCTGCAAACACAATCTGAATTTGTTTTTTCTTTATGGGTTCAAATTATGCTGTGCAGTGACCAAGACATTTAATGAGATTGAGTCCCATGAGGTTCACATTTTACTGGTCTGGGAGGATAGGCTGGTTGTTCATCCCTGGAAAGCTCGTCAGAAGGAATTTTTTATTATAAAGCCCACGCTAATAAACTGCACTCCTAGCCTCCCACATTACAGAAAATTGAGTTAAGAGATCATTCAGCCCATCTGCCTCTCCTACCTCCTAAACACGCCTCCATTGAGTTTTAATGGTATATATTTCAGTTAGCTGCTACTAATGATAATTTCTGAGGAACAATAGAAAGCTTTATGAAAGCAAAAAAAAGTATCTTTTCTGTAAACTTAAAGGCAATGAAAATTCCCAAACAGAGATATTCTAGAGAAAAATAAGCACGCAATCTAGCAATGGAATTTTCAGCACACAGCAGCCTCCAAGTAAGGCATAGGAAAGAGCAAAAGCTCTTCTGTGTTACTTCCACACCTTTTCACTGACATCCAAGTGCACTGAAAACTCTTGCAACTTGTCCTATTTTGTGCTTCGTACTGAAGGTATATGAAGTTATTTGTTATTTCTCTTTCCTACTAGCAAGGGATTTATGTCACTGCATTAGAATGCTATTACAGTGAATAAACTCATCACCACCCTGAAAACAAAAACAAGGAGAAATAGGAAAAAAAGAAAACCCAGATGCACAACCGGAGAGAAAAAAAGTTCTAAAGTTCCCTAAAAAAATATATGTTTTGGCCATGTACAAGTATCTTGGCAAGTAAATGTCCCAAATGTAAGGGCTTTGGCCCAAAAAGCAGAAGAATTTTTTAAACAGCCACTGACACATCCAATAGCAGAGATGTGCTTCAAAGCAAATTCAGGCCATGAAAGGGAATGTATGTTTGCCACTGTGTGTTCAGAAGGAAGCAGCAGGATCTGCTGGTCTCCACTTAACCCTGCCATCCTCTTTCATGTCATCAAAGGAAGGTACAAATTTTCCTTACTTTTATAAATATCACTGCCTTGAGGAATATTACACAAGTCAAAAGTTCAGATATATCACTTTTTTTAGCAAACAAACAAATACAGTTGGCAGAATAGTGCTTGGAGTAATCTGAATAGTAAGACAAATACAACAAATTTTGCCAAACCTTGGCCTACACAGCAGGAGTATGACTAAACCTGATTCAAGACAATTTCTGCTAAAGAGCTCTGGAGTTAAAGATTTAAGAAAACAAAATCACTGGTAGCACAAAGATCATAAAGCAATCATGAAAATCAGCAAACTATTTCTGTCTTGTAATGAGAACAGAAAATGATGCTATATGAAATAAAACAATAAAACTTTCTCTATTCCTCTAAAATAAGGTCAGTTACTAAGATTCCAAGAAAGTTTAATTTCTTCCTTGAAACCTTACTGAATGTTGATTCCTACTGTTCTACCAGAAAAAGAGCTGAAATTTAATGGGAAATGTGGCAGCACCTCCAGTTTGTTTGGACGTGGTTTGATACTTCCTGAAGTCTGGTAATTTTCTGAGTTACTTTTTCAGATTCTCCTTTTGACATGAATTTAAGCATGATGTCAGACACAGAGACAGTCAATTATCAACACTGAGCCTGACACAGGGCTTGGTCCAAGCCCATTAGAGACCTCCCAAGTTTCTGTTCCTGGACACTCCCGACTCCACATGCGGGGTCGTGTGAACGGGTGCATTCCCCACGTCAGGGCACTTGCGGAGGGCGGGCCGGACACGCCGGCTGGGGCTGCAGCCAAGGACTTCTGCAAGGGAGCATGCTTTCCAGAATGTGCTCCTGAGCTCCTCCTGGCCTGATCTCTCTGCCCTGACAGCCCATTTTCCCATTGCAGCAGCCAGCCAGTGCATCCTGGCACACACTGCTCCAGAAAACTGCGTCATCGAAGGAACTGATGTGAAGATGACCACATGAAGGTATAAAAAGTATCTGTATAAAGCATCTGCCTTAGAAGGTATAGTATTAGTGTCAATAGAAAAACTTTACAGAAAAAAATGCAACACAATAGATGGCTTTGTTTTCAATAGGTCATGAAGATAGTGAACTGATGCACACTTAATTAAACTAAGTCCAGGAAGAAGAAATCAGTCAGAAAGGACTGAGTACAGTCAGCAAGTGAGTTGGCCTTCAAAATTCTTGTGTTTATCATCAGCAAACTATATCTTGACTTTACTGAGGCTCTTCTCATCACTGTAACTGATTGAACTGTAAAAACAAGCCACGTGATAATGTGATAAAGTTTCCCAGCACAAATGTTTCACAGAAGCTTCTTTTGTGGCCTAACACTACACAGGGAAATAATAAATCCTTGTGAGAAATACACCAGTGTTTATGGACTCATAATATATTTGTATCTGTTACAACTAGGATTAAGTTGTATAAGCTACACCTGCAAGCTAAATAGCAGCAGTTTTAATTAATTTCTTATCCATATAAAGTATTCAGCTTTCTAAGTACAACAATTCTATTCATCCAGTCTGACTGGATACCAATAACTGCCTAACAGTAAATCCAGTTATGAGACAATGCAAGCATTCAAATTGCAAAATTTACACACAGCAATTAATCAATATGTTTAGAATAATAAAGCAAGTGTTCATAGTGAAAAAAAAAGTGATAGAATGTAGTATATAAAAATAAAAAAAATGTATTATTACATTTGGTAAACAAACTTTTTTTCTCAAAAAATTATTTCCTTCTCCCTCAAGGGAAGCACACAGCCCCACATCTCTTGTCCAGAAAGAGCTCTACTCCTGCTTGCTACATACATCCAGGGAAAAAGCAATGGAATTGCTTACTGCTTGGAGGTTTTCATCTTGAGTAGGAGTGGCCTACTTGACTAGACAGAAGGACCTTTCTGTGACTAGGTCAACTGCTTTGGCATCAAACTTTGTACACTTTCTTTTGAATTTTACTTAAGAGGAGAATAGGATGTGGACTATTTATTTGGATACTATTAGTTTATTTTTAGTATAGTTCCATGAGGAAATCTGGTGCAAGGTCAGATAATGGACCATAATAAACTATGTCTCCAAATAAACAGGTTTGTGCTCTCAACTTTCTAACACACCATTCTGAGTATTAGATTTACAAATTTAAGTCATGCATACAAAGCAATTTAAAAAAATAGTATGTAACAGCAGGTAGTAAAACACTAAACCTGCAGTAACACTGCCCCAAACATCTCAAACCATTTTAACTAACCCTCAAAACACATGCCAGAGAAAAATGAACACAGCATAGAGAACACATCTCTCAACAACCAGCTCCAGGTTAAAGGGAACAGCTGTTTCACACCACATAGGAAACAACACTCAAGCTTGAGGATAAGAATAAAAGTGATAGTAAAATCAAAAAAAGATGGTAGGTCAAACACAAAAGTCAGAGGTTTAGACTTTATACAGCTACATATAGGCTCACATCTTATGTCTGAGTCTTCAAACTTCAGTAAGTTGATTTCTGTTCAACATTTCACCTAAGGGACAGCCCCTCCAACAGCACAAAGAATCAAACTATAATCTGCCTGTATTGATGGTCAGCCACTGAACCATCGGCCAAACTGCAGCTGGGTGTGCCTGGGTACCAGTCCAGCTCCCATTAATTCCACAGCCTCAACAGCTGGCAGGATACTTGGGCAAACCAGAGCAGCTGCAAAAACTAGGTGTGTCAAAGGTGTCTCAAAACAAAAGTTGAATCATCACAAAGTCAGAAATCTGAATGTTTAGAAAAGGATTTTTTTGGTCTTTTAAAGTTGCAGTTCAGTAAAACAAAGCATACTCATCAGTCTTGAAAAAATATAATGTCCCTGAAAACCTTTCTAAACCATCTATTGGAAACGATGACAGAGAAGTAATAGATTTGTTATTATTCACTTCTTCTTTGTGAAGAATTATACTGAAAATAGCAAGTTACATCTCCCCAGCTACTGAGCACAAAATAATCTTGGGATCTTATTGAACCCACAATAATCTCGGCAATAATACTTCTCAGTGCCAGCAAAAAGACAAACAAAGGAAACTGCTCAAAGAAGCTAAGAAGTCGATTGTTGTGCACTTGACTGCATTGAAAATGTGCTACATTCATGTGTTGAACTTTGTTAATACTTCATCAACACTGAGGAACATTGAATGATCTAATGACTACATGAGGTTTTTACTTTCATATGCATTTAGCTGTATTGCCTGGCAGTAAAATCACATATAACTGGTCCACAGAATTAGAAAACCTAATTGTCACCTGCCAGTCCTCACTGATAAGTCACAGTATATGCTAATTAACTGCACAGAAAAGGTCAAAGAAGGAAGCATCAGAAATGAGATTCCTGTGGTGAGGTCCTATGTATGACTCAGTTTGACCAAAAGAACTTACATCTGGACAAAATTAACACTCATGCTAGGGATTCTTTGAACTCTGAGATAGTGGCCAAAGTGGCTTGGATGCAGTTCTATGTATGTGTACACACAGACACACACGACTCACTAAGGCTGCCAACACAGTCTTCTTCAGGGAGAGCCACCAAGCCATAGGAGGAACTGTGTCACAGCTGTTAGTGCTACACTTGGGACTTCAACTATAGGCAGAGTGAAAGCACATAACGTGATTAAATGGAAGATGCATATGTGGAAACAAAAACGGAAAAAAAAGAGGACATTTCATCATTGAGTGCACATTAAACAGTGAAGAGAACTGAGCTCTCAGATGTAAAACACATGGCTAAGGCTCGTAATTCACAATACAGGAGTCTAAAAATGTAAAGAATCTCCTTATAGACACCAGGTTAAGCATCTGAATTCCAACATGAAAATTTATCCTGTTTCTATCTGTCTTCAGAGCATTGTTTCTGTTAACTCTTGTATCCCCTCCTTGACTCAGAATTGCCACGACCACATACATCAAGGGAAAGCATGAAAGAAAGAATGTTCTTAAAACAGCTTTCTACCAGTTGCATGTACATTCTCCCACTGATTTTAAAATTTGCTGGTTGACACCATCTAGAACTCCAATTAAATGTAAATGTAAAAGACTCTCTTTGGTATCAGTGGAATAAAGCCAGAACAATGCAACAATACTGCAAAACTGGCATGGTTTCATAGTAACTCTATATAGCTTTCTAAATCTAAAATTTAGGTTTGCAACCAGCAAAAGACTTACTGTTAAAGTGCTGGAACACATTTGTCCCTTCCCATAAAAGTGTGCAAAGGAAGGACATATGTGACACATGCTTGGATTTCTTGTTTCCATACCCTTTCTTCAAAAATATTCTTGCAAAATATGCCACCAACAGCACGATGCCAAGTGCCTTAAGGGTCACACTGGGCTTGCTTCACAGGATACAATGATTATATCACTGTGGCGTTGACACACAGCCATGTCCAAACAGCTGCTAAAGAGATGACAGGATACCATCTGTCAGGAAAAACCATGCCCAGCTGCTGTCTAAGCTGAAGATTACTTTGCTGACATGATGCAGATGGCATGAAAGGCTTCATTACCAGGTTAGTTAACCAAGTCAAGGAATCCAATGTTACAATAGCAAAAGCCTTTCTCTAGCTATGACAGTGCCTGAAGTAAGTGTTGTGCACACCAGGACACAGCAGAAGGCACTGCAACCCCCAGACAGAAGATAAAAGCTAGTAAGATACCAAAAGATCTTACAGCCTCTGTTCCAAGGCTGCTAACATTCTCTGCCAGGACAACTTGTTTTTATAAACAAACCATGGCTGTGCACTAAATTTATCCTCCTCCAAGGCTCCCCTGTGATGCAGAGGCTTATCACAGACATCTGAGCAGGGAAACCAGGGCTCCTCTGTCCAGAGTGCCCCTCCAGCACCAGCCCATGGAGCAAACTTAATTCTATGAGAGAAGAGATCTCACCCAAAATGTATTAGAGAACATTTTTATAGTTAGCTTTGGCACCCAGGTGAGAAAGAAAAAGGTTTTGTCTTCTGGAACATCATGTTTCTCTTTCTTATTCTTGAATTGGAATTAATTTTCTTCATTGCTTTGCACCCCCAAGGCCTTCAAAGAGCACACTTGCTGACATCAACAAATCCCACTGCTTTTCTTTCTGCTGCTTCCAAGAAAAAAGAATGTTTGCTGCAAGCAAAAAGATGCTTAAGTTCCCCTTTCAATATGTTTATAGCTTTATATTACTCTGATCTTGTTTTCTTTGTGATTCATATTGCATATCTGCTGATTGGAATAATTACACAGATTTCACTGGTGTAATGTGAAAACTATGAGAGGAATTTTCCATCTAAAAGGTTTAGCAATACTGTGTACTTTCAGTAAGATTTGTCCTATCAGGCCATAATTGCTTCTGAGTACCCCACCCTATAGTAGTTTTAGAATGTCATTTCAAAATACAGGCATACAGTATACTGTGTTTCACAAATACGTATGGTCCTGTAGTCTCTGCCAAAATTTACAAAATAAAAAAGATAAGAAGTAATGCCAAATGCAGAAAAGGAACTTTGTTTTAATCATGTACTTAGTTTACAATTAGCAAATGCAGTAATTCCATTTAAGGTAGCAAACTGAGGATGCAGAACTCACAAAAAGCACAACAGATAAAAAGCTGGATGAGTAATATCATCTTTTCATGCTTTTTCATTTCTTAGGGAAGAGTTTTTAAATGACAAGGGATACATGGACAGTATCAAAATGGTTGCTTTACAATTGGTAATTTTCTAGAATTCTTTCTCTAAAAATTATGGCTAGACTATATGAAATACTAAGTAAATAAAGTGCAAACTGTTCCCTCTCTCCCAATACATGCTGCTTCCCTCTAAACAAGCTGTGCACGAGTATACAAGAACTCACTTGGTAAGTGATCAGCAAAGTGAAATTTAGAGCTGAAATTCCCTTTAGATGTTTATATAAAGCATAACTTTTTCAGCCTAAAGATGAAAGTAAATAGTGGAAATGAAGTCTTGATTATGCATTCTCAGTGGACTGCACTGACCCAGACTTTGCCCTACTGAATCTCTGCTGAAATGACTCTAAGTCTAGATAAACACAACAATAAATGATGCTCTTGTTCTGCCTCACATGTCTATGGCTACCATAAAACAAGTAAAATTTGTAAGTGTCTTTATTCTCATGATATATCTGTGACATGGTATCCATGCTGATCTGCTGATGAGAAATCAGACAGGAGACAAAGAACTTGCTCAAAGCTTGTTAGGTAGCAGGAAGGTGAACTTCCATCTGCAGGAGGCACCCCAGCTGCTTGGTCAGCCTTCTGCCAAAATAGATCTAGGAAAAATTGGCAGAAATGTGATTTTGCTTGGTTAAGTATTAAAACCTTGATCAGGATATGTAACACTTTCAGAAAAGCAGTGGAGCGCTGTATCCTGCTCATGCCTGAGTCTCAAGGAGTAATGCAGATTCTCTTGGACTTGGACAATCAAGACAACTTCTCTATCCTTCAGTTTACCTATTGGATCATGTGCCTTGCAAAGCTTTTGATGCTTTCTTGTTGAAAAACATTATTAAAATAAGATTACAAAATGTCATTAGCAATATTATTAGGTAAATATTACTAATGTTGCTACCATTCAAGTTTTTGAGTCAGTAGAACAGGTCTAAATATCTTACAAATAGCTACTGCGTTGAAATTCTTTACATACTTTTGTTGTGCAGGCTGACAAAATCCCTGTAACAGTTTAGTACACTCTTATCAAAAATGGGAAAATGTTCATTTGCTTGCGGGAAAGTATATTTTATAATTTCCAAAACAGTTTTCTTTCCTTTTGAGGGTATTTATAAAATCATAAAACATATAATAAGCTTTCCACTGTGTTTTATATAGAAGCCAGAACTATTGCTTCATTCACATATCAAACACATACTGCTTGTACTGCTAGTCTCAGTGCAAACTCTCCTTTCTTTTCTAACACTGCTGTACAAACAAAATCAATCAGAAGGGAGAAAATGCACTGCCCACCCAGGACTCAATGTATCAAAGTCCAGACAGTGTTGGTTGTTGTCCCTACATCTTTAAATGTAGGAGTGAAAAGCTGCCAGTAGCCATTTGTCCTTTCCTATTTTTTTTCTCTCTTTTTGGTTCCCTCTGCATTTTATGAAGAAGCAGCAACTCCAAGAACAACTTTCTGGCAGGGTGCTGTACATGCTGACTTGGAAAGTCAACTCTGACTCTAATCCAAACCAGCGGGCTGTGAACAAAACCATGGTCTCTGAAGTGCAGCAAACATTTTTCCCTACCTCCCAGTCTACTGAGACACTGTGCCATCAAAGATTTTATTGTCTCAGCAGGTGGTAACCTCATAGTTACCTATAATTTCAATTACAAGTCAAATGAGGCACTATTATCTAAAGGAACAATTCTTTTGTTAAATGGTATGAAAAGTGAGCACTTACGAAGCTGTATCAAGTCATTTAGACAGCAGAGGAGCTGCTGTGGCAGACCAGAAAGCCTATCTGCAGTCAGGGGTACATTTTAGAAATATTTTATCTTACAACTATAGAACAGAACAGTTATGCACAGAAATGTTGAAGACATTAGATTCAACCCCGCTGTAATGAGAACAATCATGAATTCTTAAGGCCATTGCTGTCTTCCTAAAACAGTTTCAAATACGTGCACCAGAAGTTCAGTTCAATGTCCTTAGGTGCCTGCTGTAGCACCTCCTTACGCATTCTGCATTACTGCCAAGGAATTTTTTTCCAAAAAATTATGTCAATATCTTAAATTCCTTGTTGATAGAGTTTCGTACATATCTCTATGCTTAAAATTCAGGAGGACAGAAATCATCATTCATCCTATCCCTAAGGGTATAGTATGAAGTATATCGCTATATTATGATGCTTATACTTATGCTACTTTTAAAAACATCAACCTGCCTGGAAGTAAAAGGCCTCTAACCTGCTCCATTTTTGGTGCAACAAACATTCCTGACACAATTTAGAAATCTTTAACTACTGTCTGGAAAACCTGGAGTATTTTTGGATCACAACAGAGGACTGAGACGCCAAAAAGAGGATGGTGCTTTACAGAGCTTTAACTCTCTCAACATAGAAGCCTCTGGATTACAGACTCTCCTGTTTACTTGTAATGGGTAATTTCAGTCTGGCACCTACATTCATAATTGAAAGGCTTCAGAGCTTCCCTATCTCAGTACCTTTTAGAAGTTCCAGGGATGTGTCCTGGACCATCATAATGTTATCAGAACTATGGCTCTTGTTTCAAACAGTTTAATAAATGCATTCCCCTGAGGTTCCTAATATTTAATCATGGAAATATTATTTTACAGCTGGAATCTCACCAGAAAGCAGATACTGCATACATTCAACATAACTAATATTCATCTTTCCTTGTGGGAATAGTTGATAAGAAATGCTAACTGGCAAGTGGGTTTGTCATACGTGTGAGGTAAGGCTGACCTTCACAAAAGAGACTGATTAAAAAAATGCAGTTAGAGCTTACAGTATAGATACCTCTGCTTTGAGCAGATCCAGCACTGGTTTTAACTCACTAACATTTTAACCACATGCAGCATTTACCTTACATCTCTACCAGCTAAAGCCACACAATTATTAGTTCCCTGTCCCCTCTCTTTTTTTTTTTTATCAACATAGTGAATCACACCAATCCAACATGAAAAACACATCCAGCTTCCAGTTCTGCTGTGTTTACCTCAAGTGTGGCAGCAGAGGTAGCTCAATCCAAGCAAAACATTCATGTTTAACCTCAAATAAAAAGCAAACCCTAACTACAAACCATCAAAAGATCAAGTTCTGACCTCAGCTCGAAGCTCTCAAATCCTTCCTGTCCTTCCTTTCTACTGCTGCTCGATGAGAAATGGTGGCTCACCTCGGCTCATTCTTCCAAAATCAGCTTCATCAGTTGTTCATTCACTCCTCTGCATCCTGCATGCATATCCCTAACTCAAACCAATCTGGCTTAAAAAGTTGTAATTTTTAATTTTAATATACAGGTGCAGTAACACTTTCACACAAATATATTCTGCACATATTTGAGTTAGGTTGACTTAATGCCTTTTGTAGCATTGTAGTATTTCTCTTCAAATCTTGGCAGATCTAGGCTAGGCTAGCTCAGCTCTTGGCAGAGGAAGTCACTTAGGCACTATCTGCATATGCAGATAGTCACATGCAACCATATGCAACCAGCTGGCAAATATCAGCCACATTTCTATGGCCTTTCAAGACAACTTCACTGAACCAAATAATTAATTTTTTCTTGCACATTCGTGTGTTTGATGCAAATGTGCAGTATACTTTCACAAATTGTTGTATAACAGAACTATTTATAATTATTGCTTTTTTTTGTAAAAGTGAAATACTTTGAAACACTACTGAAATGCCACTATAGCTTTTAGATAAAAATACAATTATTTTCCTGGATTTCATTGCTCATGATTTGTTTGTTTGAAGACCTAGTACATCAAGGTAAAAAATTGCTTTTGCATATATATAGTACATGAACAAGAGAAGAGTCTTCTGGTTGTAATTCTAGTTAAATAGCTATTGCATTAATCCCATTTAAGGGTGAAAAGGGATAAATAACACAACATCAAGCTATTTTTCTTTGCACTTCCCAGATGGAAAATGTGATGCATCCACTTAATTTATGGTAAATTTTACAGAAGACATATTCACCACATAGCAAAACGAGGCCACTGGTTTACTCATTTGCAGAATAGTAATACATACTGCTAGGATCCAAAATCTGATAATGTTACCCATTTCAGGAAGGATTGCAGAATTTACAGGAATTCATGAACTTCAGAAGAAGCCAGGGTGCAAAAATTGTACTTCTTCCTTTATATGCTGCACTCTCCTCCTCTCCTGCCCTTTGTCACTCCATTTTTATTCACCCCCAAAGCCCTGTGGCTCCATCCTCACCAGCCTCTGCCTCTTTCCTTTTCCCTCGGGGTGCTGGTGTCTGCTGCCTTCGCTGAATGTGCCCAGAGAGCTCACAGGTCACTATACCTCACTTCCAGAGCTGAGGGTGCACTGGCACACTTTCACAAATGCATCTAAGGTAGTTCAGTACTAAAGCTCATCTAATATTGATGACCAGAGGCACTCCAGAAGCAGCGAGCAGCAATTAAAGGTGAGCGCACGCTTGAGATCACAAAGAATGCTCTAATGCACAAAAGCAAGGTAAAAAACCACAAAAACAAGAGAATTGCCACGTCAAAACCTATTGGCAGTAATAATGGAGTCATATATTTTGATTTAAATTTTTCTTTTCTGCTATATAAGGCTCATTCCAATTATCTTGGATTGTATTTCCTTTGAACATACCATGCCATTCCCTTTAAATTTCTCACTCAGTCAACGGTAGGGTAGGAGCATGGGGCATCCCTAGAAGAATTCTAGAAATGTTAATAGACATCTTCAGTAAAGGAGACTCAATTCAGTAAGTATGATATGATATGGGAAAAAAAAAGAAAAAAAAAAAAAAAAAGGCTTGAAAAATTATGAAAGAGGAAACATGAATGAAAAATGTGGGAAATGCCAGGCTTGTAACACTGTGTACCACAACCCAAATGATGGCATCACTCACAGATGGCAGCCATCCCAGAGCTGAATCAGGAAATATGCAATTTGGCAAAGATGACTGAAAAGTGGATTTTGAAGCTACCTTTAGCCTATTAAAAATATGTCTTATTTCCACTGAAGCTGGTGGCAAAATATTGTAGGATTTTATGGATCCCAGGCAGTACATTTAGATTTGCTCATTTTCATTTTGAAAAATAAAATCTGTACTATAGTCATAATTCATGACCACTACTACCATTTTGGAGGAAGGGGTTTATTTGTAAGTTTGGGTGGATGCTTACCTCTAGATATTTCATTTTTTAGTATGCAATCTCTAAGTCCTAGCATACTGTGATGTAAAGACCATGAAAATGAGATAACTTTATTATGGAAATGTATAGAATATATGAAATATACAGAAATGTGTGAATATGCCAGCAATATAAAGTTATTAAATGCTGATAATATAGAAAATATTTAATTCATTACCACCAAACACCGACATCTTTTCCTTTTAAAAAACTACTGGAGAAATAAGTTTTCATTTAAAAAATGTTAAACATTGTGGATTACTGCAAATTACTTGACTAATTTATGTTTCAGCAAAGGCAAGAATTGCGTGTTTTATTTATTATACTATAGACATGGAAGCTAAAATAATGGATCAAACCAAATTAGAGAAGAAGAGGCTCACAATGTTATCATATCCTCCTGCTAAACTGAAGAAGGATCAATATAAATACACAGGTCCATAATGGTTTTTTTTTCTGACAAATCTGTAATTCTCTGCAGACCATCACTCCTATTCTTCCAATACAACTTCTGTTTAAGTCTCCTGGTGAAGTTTTTCTTTTGAATCCCTACTACAAATTCAGTCAGTAGCTGCCTGTCTTGTCCTCCATGGATCTGGGGAACAACTGATAACCCCTGTGGATGTAGCAGTATTGAGGACTTTTATCAAGTTCCCTTCTCCCACACCATGAGTCGTCTTCTTTCCAGACTAAACAAACCCAGTTATTTCAAGCTTTCCTTGCAGGTCGTATCTTTTATACCTCTTATCAGCCCTGCTGCTGTCCTCCAGACTGCCTTTGCTTTGTCTACATCTTTGCTAAAAATGCAGTGACCAAAACTGCACTCATCAGTGGGAAGCAGAATAATTGCCTCCTGTTCCTGACATGGATATTTCTATAAATTTATCTGAAACACTCATGCTGTTAATTTCTTAGTCTGCATGGTAGACTAAATCCAGTTCTAACTGGATCCAGTTCTCTGATGTTGCTGCACAATTTTCTTCCTTTTTTAATTCGACCATTTAATTTTTCTTCTTAATTGCAGACACAGACTTTGCAGTTCTCCTTGTTGAATTTAAATTGATTTCAGACCACTTTTCAATTAGGTGAAATTATTTTGAGTTCTGACCTTATTCTCCAAAAATCTTGAAATTCCTCTCAGCTTACTCTCATGTTCAAACGTGGAAATTCTATTCCATCATCCAAACTGCTGCTGAAAAATGTGTAATAGAAATAGATTCCAGACACTTTGTAATCACACCAGAGAAGTCCTTCCAGTTTGACAGCAAAACAGCATTCTTAAATTATTTTCCACCCACTAAGAATACATTAAATTAATCTACACCTTAATTCCATAGTTTAATGAATTTGAAATGGGACAATGTCAAGTCAAGTTGTAACAGATGCATGTCCTAACACCTATAAAAGTAAACACTATCAAAGAAGGAATTTGGATCAGACTAAAATCTACTTTAGTCCTTATTAATCTACTTTGCTCATTCAATCCACATCTCTATCCTTCCAATGCATTTAAACTCACTTCTACAGCATTTTACTCAATTTGGAAGCTTTTTGGTTCCCATATTGACTTGTCTGTACTTTTTTAAACCCTCTGTTTACCTCTTCGCAAAGAGCAGCCTCATATTTGCTGATCCACCATGCTCTGACCCACTTGGACGTTATCATCCTTGAAGGACTCTTGAAAAGGCTCACTAATGCTGCCCTCAGCAAGTCAGACAAAGTCCCTATAATATGAGTAACATTAAAGACACAAGTCTGTAGTGTTGAATGGTGATAATAACAGGGACCTGCCTTTGCTTGGTAGTACTTTCCCAACCAAACACTGAGGTCAGGTTAAAGATGGAAATTTCCAGGATGTATGATTACTAGGAAATGCTTTGGATGCAGATTCACTGTTTTGAAGGCAAAGGTAATTTTTAGTGGAGACCTGGGCTGTTTCATGCCATGTGGCATCAGTACCCAAGAAAGCTCCTAGAAAGTTGTATTTGTTAATACAACCACAGCCTTGGAGCTGAGGAACTTACACTTCCCTTAAATTTATCTAGGATAATCTAGTTTTGATAAATATCCTTAACTTGTTCTTCTTCAATTAAGAATAGTGTTTCTCTCTTCCTCCACACTAAACTGTTAAACTTGTAACTTCAATATGTTTATTTACTCTCTTTTCAGTCAGCTATAAAAATATACACATACGTTCCACTTTTCACCTAAATTTCTTATTCATTTCAAGACCTGCATTACTTGCACAATTCAGAATCAGGCTTACAGTAAATTATCTTACACCTTTCACCTTACCTTCCAGTATGAGGTCAGGCGGGATGTGGAGGGAATACCCACCAAATACAGCATGTAACACCCAGGAGGGAGGCTGCACTGTGGATAAAAAATTATTTCTCCTCTGGATTTCATCAACAAGGGTCATCTTAGCATCACTGCCACTTCAGTGGGAGAGGACTGAACAACCTCAAAAATCATATATAGTTTATGATTTTTATGAGCATAAGTATGATCGCAGAATTTCAGCAGAAGAAGAAGGAAGCACTCAGAATGCCTTCAAAACACTGTTAAGTTTCTTATGAATCCATTCAGCTTTACTAATGCTGCAAATTTAAGCACTCAGGAGATGCAAACTGCCTGAATTAAATCTAATTTGACCCTCATGTTGTTGTGAATTATAATACCATGAATTGTAACATGTTTCTATAATTATATCAGCACATTTTTCCTTAGTACTCCAATTAGCTCCTTTGGTGCACTGAATAACCTTGAAGAAATTTTTTCTTTTTTTTATCTTCATTACTCAGCTCTAGGAATCATCTGACCTCTCCTGAAAAAAAAATAAATTCTTAATTCTAATGGGGTTTTCCAATGTTACTCAAATTAGCATCTGAATGTCTAGAACTCTTAACTAAACTACTACTTTAACATGTCTAGTAACTTATAGATGGAAAATGGGAAGTTTAAGTGTTTGGCACCTCAGAATCAGACGGAAACCCCTGCTAAAAGCACTTTGTGACCATCTGAAAACACTAACTAATTAACTGGTCTACAATTGTCAATGAAAACTATAGAATAGACAAGGAGAAGACACAATTTTCTCAGAAACACTGAACTGAAATGCTTCTCTTCCACTTTGCACCTTCTGCAAATAATGACAGAGATTCATGAATCCTATCGCAAGCCTTCATAAATTCTAAAGATAAAGGCCTTCAAGAAACTGGAATGGCAATTTCACAATACATGATCAAAAAAGAGCTGAGTTAAATTTAGGCTGGCTACCTTCTAGTCTTTTAGTGACTAACTTGATCCTTCAGTAATGTTCTCCCTTCACATGGCTGGTTTTTTTGAAGACTTGTGTAATGAGTCTGATTCTCACCCATGCTCAACCACCAGTTCTATTTCCAGGCTGATGCGAAGGGGGAGCTCTGTGAATAGCTGACCTAATATATGGAAAGGCTTCACATTTCACTAGCTCTTATGCTTTCTAACATTTGATAATACAGTTTGTCAGTTTTTCACTTTTTATCCAACCTGGGATCCTATCGGAGAATGCAGACAGGCTCCCTCTGAGGAAAGAGACTCCACAGCTCTGTTTAGGTCATGGGAATCTTTCAACTGATGTTAAGGGACAGTGAATCAGATTTTTAAAAAGATGCCAAAAGTGAGGATTTTTCTGTATTTTTGAGGGCTTCAGAGCACTGTTCAGACAAAAGGAAACACGCTAATGTGTACACTGAATTGTTACATGGGGTTTAGTCTGCCAGGCTGGTGTCTGTATGCCTGTAGGAGTTCTTGACCTCCTCATGCATTTCAAGAAAGATTGCACAGCTCAGAGCTAAGGTAACTAAAATCTTTGAAGTAGGCTAGAAACATGCATAGTGCACAAATAATCTGGTGGTTTTGTTTCTTGCTAGAGGAAATTTTTAGTGTATTTATAATGTCCTTTGATGCACCCTGAAAATTTGCAAACAAGAGGCCACATGTCCTTTCGATGAAACTTCACTTATAAATATATGTAAAACAAGCTGCTGAAAGAGTTTGGAAGAGTTTGAAATAAATAAACAGAAAGTTACCCTACATCACTAAAATACAGTTTAGTAAGATTTTAAAGGCTCAACAAGAAAAAGCTCTTGCCTCCACAAGTTACAGAAGTTTCTTAAATAGCACTTTTAACTACTTATTTAAGCTAGGAACACCATGTCTGAACATGAGATTAAGATACACACAGCCTTATGTGTTGCAACTCTTTTTAAATAAGCCGCCAAAAACCATGCATGTAAGAATTAAACAGACACATTTAGGAGTTACTTTCCTTTCCCCTGCACAAAATTTCACTCAGTTCTAGAGCTGAACTCAAGCAAAATCCAGTATGTGGATGTGAATTATTCATACAAGTAATTTTATCCTAAATAATAGAAAAGGAGTGAAAAGGATTGCCTCAAGACTTCCTGTATTAGATGGAAGCAAATCTAGAGAGGCAGCTTAACTTGAAAAGGTATCAATGGAAATGAGGTTTCATAAAAAGGGCTATGTACTACACAATAAAGTCTGAAATTCTGGCTATCTTGTTAGTCGCCATCCATAATGAGAGGACAGAAGTCTTGGCTGCCTTGATGAACTTGTATTTTCTAGCCAAAACCCTGCACCTGTCTTTGATAACTCAAACACATATTTTAGGTGAAAAACCATGCTGTGGTCATCCCAAAAGAAATAAGAATGAGCATTACCTTACAGCACATGAGAAGAAGGGAACTTGTACACATCTACAACAATGTACATGTCTGCAGTTTCCTCCCTATCTGGCACTGAAGACTACCTGTAATTGCTCTGAAAGAGGCAGTGAAAACAGTATTCCAGTTCTGCACTGGAAGAGTATTTTAACTGCTCTGAAAGACACTAGGTAGAATGTAGTAGCAGCAGTGGTGCAAATAACCCTTCTATGGAAGCAAGCAGGAAGTCACTAACAGCACTGTGAATGGCTTTGTAATAGCACACAAGATAAAAAATAGGTGCTTCAACAAACTTTGATCCACATGACCTGTTACCATTGTTCTCCACAACAAACCACCAAAAAAATGAAGAAAGGATTCTTTTATAAAACCTCTAATTTTAGGCCTTTCTCTTTTCAAAATATACTTCAAATACAGGTCTTGATGATTTCTAGGCAGTTTTGCAAAAATCTATCCGAATTTCAAAAACATATTTACAGTTTTGGTTTTTGGCAGATTTCTTCCAGCTTATCCAAATTCAGAGGAGTTGATGCTTATGCATGAAAAAAACCCTCAAACAACTTAAACTATATTGTTTCATTCCAGCTGATAGGGCAGTGACAGTCTTTACAAATATGAAAACAACTCACAGAAAGAACCTCAAGGACTACTGTACACAGTATTCCTTGGAAGGATCTCTAGAGCAGCAACTATAGACAGGCTGCTCATCAGTGAACAAATTACCATTTTGATCAGCTTTAACAAACATTTATCTTTTGCTGCCCCAAACATTTGAACGAGACTAGGCAACCCTTTCATCTAAATGAGCTGCTGTTGCACAGAGCACCATTAGCTTATATAAACCTGCTGCTGTAAGCATCTATTACCACAGCCTGGTAGTGACATATTGATTCTCAAGCTGGAACTAGTTCCCTTGAGACTAGAGAGCATATGGCTGTTTGTTAGACCTGCTGGGTAAAACATGTTGATGGCTAGAAGGAAAAGGATGGAAAAAGTAGGTGTTAGTCTTTGCAATTTTTTAAAATTATTGATTTTAATTCTTAACATAAAAATAATAATTCAGTCTTAGCAACTTCCTCTTTTTTTAAAACCAAGTGAGCTTCAGAATTGAGTTTTCCACTGTGTTTATTATGGAGAAGCATTCATGATCATTGGACTTACAATCAATAGTGATATCAAGTTGAAACTATTGGATTTTGAGGTAAAACAAAGTACTGAAAGGCAGCACCAGAGACTATTGGTATATATGTAACTGAGATCATAACCAAACACCTGTTGTACAGAGCCTGGCCAGACAGCTGGACAGCCGTGCAATCTAGAAGAGTCTTCCTGTGAAATGCTTATTGGGCTTTATGTTAGAATACAGAAAGCTGGTTTAGCTCACACCAAAAATCTGTGCTGTGTCTACTCCAAAATAGCTACAAGGAATACAATGGAAATTATTATTCAAATGAGATTCTGTCTTTTCCCCACCAAAATACCTCCCTACGTGAATTAGATAAGTACTTAGTGTACTAAATTTCTATGTTTAGCAGTATTAAAAAGTCCTATGTATTGAAACTTCTTGGTCTGGACTTACAAATTATATTAAGAAGCAAAGTTAAATATTTAAAATATATTCCAGCTGAGGCACTCATAAGAGAAGCGCAGAGAAGGAAGAGGCACAGTAGAAGAGCAGCACACACTAAGCCCTTCACAGGTGCTAAAGGTGCATAGGAGAAGGATGGGTGGACAGAGTGGGGAGGCAAAGCCCTGTTGTGAGAAGACAGCAGGCACTGTGCTGTTTCTCAAAACCCTGCCCTCCACATGAATCTCTTCAAAATGCTGCTGTAATAACAAACCATGGGACAATTATGTTTCTGGACTATTACACGAATGCTAAATCCCCTGACAAGCCAATGAGTGCCTTGTGGGAAATACTTAGGAGCATTACAAAAAGAAACGGTGGAACACTTGATGCAACAGGAAATTTTTATTAATTTCTAACATGAATTAACAGTTATTCCTTCCAGGGAAGCTGGTAAATGACCCACTGAGGTTAACTAAATTAGACTCCATGACAGAATCACCAAAGCTATTCATTACTTCTTTTCTAGGGGACAGAAATAAAATAGTTCTTTCCCACTTTAATTCAACTCACTACTTTCTTGATTGGTCTGCTCACTCTTCTATTTTCCTCCTGTCATCACTCCTCACTCTTCTTCTCCAACCTCCATCTCACTCTGCTGCTGATCAGAGCCTTCCACTGCAGCACCAGCACTGGTGGTGCAAAAGCTTGCTCAGCCCCCGTTATTCCAGGTTCAATTGCTGGAATAATTATATTCCTAAAAGTTTTTCTTCATTAGGAACCTGAAAAAATATTTTAATCATTTTTAAAAAATGCTGAGAGTTTCTATGGAGCGTATTGCAGACCATGAGGAAACTGAAATAAACTAACCCGCAGCTGAAAGCTTTATCCTCCAAAACGGAGTTCAAGACTGTCAAACTAAGTTTTATTAACACTGTCAGACCAGAGGGTTAGTAAGCAAGCACTCAAGTGCTCTATGTCTCCTGAACTTTTCCAAAATACTTCTGGCACATCTTTAACTGTAACGTTCAGAGACTTCCAAAAATACACTGCTGAGACACAGCTGCCCGCTGGCAGTGGCATCTCTGCCCAGGCAGGCTGCTCTGCTCCTTGCTGGGTGCACAGGGGCACGGCTGTGACCCTGGACAGGTTCGCAGGGCAGCTCTGTCATCTGGGTAAAAAGTCAAGAGAGCTCAACCCTGGCAAGGGCAGCAGCCCTGCAGAGCAGAGCTGGGAATTGTGTCTGGCTGTGAAGCGGGAAGCCGTGCTGCCCTCGTGGAGATGGGGAGGTTGGACAGGGGTGGCCAGATTTACCCACACACTCACCATCCCAGGAAAATCCAATTCCCTGTTCAGATATGGGTGAGTCATAAAGTGTGAGAAGCACAGGATCAAACCAGGCTCAGAAAGAATGATCATTAGAGTTGCTGTAGCATTATACACAAAACTGTATTTAACTGTGTAATGTAGTAACAGACATGAGCAGGAGAGAAAATGACATAAAATATAACTGAAGATTAGAAAGATTGCTTTCTCTGATTTTCAGTTCTGATGCCTAATACACATGGAAAAGTGATAGTAGAGTCTTCTTTCCCTACCAGACAGATTTTGATGCTACTTATGTAGTTTACTCAGTGGTTCTCCTACACAGAGACTCCTGAAATAGTTAATATTGCACAACATTCTCATCAAGGTTTTTTGGCTTTTATGACTAACCTCTTCACAGTAGGCTATGAAAAAATGTTTTAAAATACAAAGACAAATTCTAATGATCACAGTGAAAATAAAAGTATTTTGGATTTTCTTTCATATTTTCTCTGATGCCACCTTCAAATTTTTTCATACCTTCAAGGAAGTGATAAAGCTAATGGGCTCAAAAGATACTGCCTACGTTCAGCACATTCATTTACTGTACTTAAAGAATGGTAGTATCAAATTATTTAAAAACCATTAATTGAACACAATTCCCTCTGGCATATCTAAACTTTAAATCTGTCTGCTGCCTGGCACACAGACACTTATCCATAAAGAAAGCAAGAGAACAAACAAGAAATTCTTCTTAATTTTGCATATATCATATATTACAATCCTTTGAAGCCTAGGCAAGTTAAAACTGCCTTTAGGTATCCTATGCACCTGAAAAAAACCAAACAAAACAACAAATCACCCAACCCATTCAAGTCTAACTTATTTTGTTTGTTATATTTACCTGGGTCCTATTTTGAATGGACACAATTGCTATAAAAATAACATCTTACAAATTACAAGTTTTTCCAGAGCATCTTGGTGAGTCTTTCTTGTTTTCCATCGTTCTTTTAAAAAGTCCACGTGCCCCCTAAGCACTTGTTTCTCTACACTCCTTTTATGCTCCATCCCAAAAAACTGAATCAGCTAAACTTTTTCTTCTTAAACTGAAAACTCCTCAATTACTTTTACACAGTAAACAACAGGCATAAGGAGATGATTTTACATGCATGTTGCACAACAGCAGTAAAAACGCTACTGTTGAAGTACATTTCCATCTCCTTTCAGGGCATGCTGAGGCTGCTTTCTGCAGAATATATCTTGATGCTGAGAGATGGCCGAGGAGGCAGCAGACTGAAAGTTGTGTAATAAGGACTGCAGGCACTGGTGACAATTGTCTGAGGAAACAATGCTGCACCAAGTCTGAGGTTCACACAAAAGTTCAGACCTAGACATTCTTCTTGGTTAAGTGGGAGGCTGTTCAGAGCACAGGTTTATATGCAAGTTAAAATCCTGCTTTCAGATGAAGCCTTCAGCAGAAGAGATGCATCTATTCACTTGAAGAATGTACAAAGAAAGGGTTTAGCATTGACAGACAGATCTTCTATGAACAAATCTGGTGAAATCTGCTTACACTGCAATATTCCAACACCAGTAAAATTCTGATGAGTTCTATTCCAGTATTGCTACATTATGTCTGGATCTCTCTGTAAGCACCAGACTGCTCTGACACAAGTGCTGCAGGGGGAAATGGGGAGACAAATTCCTGAGATAAGGAGCCTAATGAAGAATTGCCACCTGCACTTACCAGCAATCCAACTCCACATGAGCCTCCTCCAACACCTGACAGGGCAATCTTGTCTCAGGTAGCAAAAAGGAAATTGTCTGAGTGACCTTCAGGTATCATTTCCTTTCACAGGTAAAACTTGTGATTTCCACCTCCAGTCTAGCTGACTGGCAAAATCTAGGATGAATTAGTCTGAAAACCTCTGGAAAAACGTACTCACTAATTCATGCTGCTGTTCTACTGCACACACGTCCTTTTGAAGACAAGAATAGACTTGTGCCTGAATAAATTAAAAAGTTGAGAGTGCAGCACTGTGCATTTGTGCAGCTGGTGAGTCAACGGCAAAATGACAAGTTTCAGGAAACAGCATCCACATAAGCATGTAAATAGAGCTGTCCAAAGTCTTGGCTCCATTACTTCACTGGCTCTGTTTCACTGCTGATATGTGAATGAGCCTATGGACTTGGCTCACTGTACTTTTACCATTTCAAATCTAATCCCTTAATACACAATTAGGAAGGTGATGCATATTCACCAACTTCAAGAGAGTCATTCTGGATTTGCACACATTAAATTACCATTAGAACAATGGAAGCACATGCACCTGCAAGAAATAAATTAAAAATGTTCTGCCTTGTATTTAGCATCACTTTGAACGCTACCTGGAAGAATCTCATCACAGAACAGCCTTTATCACCCTGAGTTTATCCACTGAATAATGAACTTTCTTTCCAAGTTTTTCAATATTATCAATGTGAAGGACAACTGGCACAAGTTTGGAACACTTTAGGTATTCAAGAGACTAAAGAGACTGAATTATGAAGGAACATCAAGAAATCATGAACAAGCAAACAAACAAACTAAGCATGGTCATCAAGGCAAAAAGAAATATTGTAAAGCAACACAGCAACAGCTTCTGTGTGAGTACTCTGTGCACAAACTGGATAGGATTAGTATGGTGCACAAAAGTATAATCCACTGTCACAAAGAGTTACAAAATAGAAAACAAAGGCTCACAGTTAGAAAATAATTCTTCCTCCTGAAATAACAGCTCAGAAAAAAGTGTCTGTGCTTAAGGCATTCATTACCAAACAAGAGAAAGCACTACAAAAATGTGCTGGAGCAAACACTTTTTCAATAAAAGGAGGTGGATTAGAGGTTAAGATTTCTAATATTTCAGTTTTTCATATTTCTTACATTTAAAACACATCTTTTCATTATGACTGGATTTAAATATTGATTTGGTCTATTTCTAAAGTCAGGGGTCTCACACTGACCTTTTGTGCCTGTGTGTATGTTTACACATGTAGATAAAGGAACAATATTGTGTGTACATGTACACTAGGAAAAGGGAGATTTAGATACCTTCCTTACCTGAGGCAGAAAATATCAAGTATACTGAATTCACAAATATCTTGAATAGATATCTATCCTGTTGCTTGAGGGAATGAGACATAAAAGCTCCAAGAAACAAGTGAAGTTAATGAAACAAAGCCAAATTCTCTGCTGCTGTAATTTCATTAGAGGTAAATGCAGCTGCCCCCACATACACAGCTGGGAAGTCTACTTGAATGATGAAGAGAGAAAAGGGAGGCAGTCCAAATGTGTGGTTTCAAACTGTATTTTTCACTGTCAGCACAAATTCTAATTGCAACACAAGGCAATTTCTATTCATTACACACTTCAGCATTAGCTTCAAAGTACATATTGCCCTACATTTCATAGGTTTTAAATTAGTGTTACCAGGACTGTTCTGATACATATATTGACTACAATATAGGCCTTATTTTGTAGAAATGTACCATTTTCACTACGACTCATTTTATTGGTTTTTTTCCTTAACTTGTGTAAAAGTAAATTAGAAAACCTAATTCACAGTTTTCATCATTTTATAGTTGCTTTCAGTGGAGTAGTTTCCTCCAAGTCATAAACTAAATTGTTCTTATGAAGTATCAAACAAAAATTTAATTAACCTTATAAATAACTCCTTTTAAAGGAGTTATTCACTAAGGCTGAAATCCATTCCAGGACACAGGCATCTCTGTATATCTGTATGCAGCTTTTGGGGATCACGAGCAATAGAACTGACAGATTTGTTCACTCACAATAGAAAGAACTTAAAACCTCCACGTCCAGGAGTACTTTCTGGCAACGTGCACAAAATTAACTCAGTTATGGCATCTGCGAGCCAGCCTAATGCCAGGACAAAGTGTTATCAGCCTTTCAAAATTATGTGTTTCTCAACATCCAGCTTTGGAGGTGGAGCACAATGATCTATGAGACCTAATCTGTGCAGAAGACAACCAAAGAGAAGATTTTGGGGGCAGGTAGCAATGCCTTTTCAGCAGGCTGCAGGAATCATTCGGTGGATGTGAAGAATGGAACAATGATTTGCCACAGCTCCAGTCTTCCACGATCCAGAGGATGACCCTAAAGGACAATGTTTTACAGAGCTAAGAGTTACTATAAAAGAAAGGAGCAATTATGAAAACAAGACATTGCACTCAGATCTGATCTGAGCCCCTTAAGCTTCTCAGTCAAATTCAGCTCATTCTGCATTATTTTTTGTGTATCGTGGCAGAAGCTAAAGAGAGGAGTAAAAAGTGAACCTTAATTAACTTAGCTTACGTCTCCTACCTACAAGGAACATAGGCTAGAATTGGAACTTCCAACTCTTTGCTTCCACACTATTATGGAAATTAAAACACTTTGTTTTCTCTCTCTTTATTATATACAATGTAGAAAAGAAAGTAGTGTTTGCTCAGTTCTTTGAATGTAAACTATGCAAATACTTCTCTTCAGGCAATGATCCTCTGTGCAGATACCAGGCTAATAGTTGTACCTCCCAGCAGACCTGAATAAGCCAACTGAATACCAGGGTTTGTGCCCTATTCCTGTCCCCAAGGTTTCTCCCCTAGATACTTGCAGGTAATGTTTAAAGAAGCCAGATGATTTTTGGGGCATTTGTTTATTTGACAGGGTTACTTCAGCTCCCAGTCTGAGTTGCCTAACTCTCATGAACAAGCACAGACACAAAGACACAGTGGCTTTGCATTCCAGTCCAGGAGACAGTCTCAAAATGTTTTTTTGCCAGGCATTTCAGCAGATCATTCTGTATTAGCCCTCACTTTGTAATATTGCTTGAATGCAGTCACTACCTAGTACATTGTGCATTCCAGTGTAGAACATTTAGCAGGTAGATTGTCTGTTGAAATTCATCCAACATATATCAGTAAAAGGTTTTCAGATAATGATGTCAGAGACCTTTATATGGGATTGTGCCACTGCACATTAGCCATTACGCAGTTTGCTACTGAGTGAGAGCAACTTAAATTCTCAAATCACAGCCCATCAGTTACCATAGGTATCTGTCACTCACCTGCAGTGATCTATCCTTTATTCTAGAACAACAAGGCCTGGGGATGTGTAAATATGTAAATATGAGGATGCTACGCTGAGAATTTAGTGTTTCTACAGAAAGATAACAAAATCCATTCCAACATAAAATGTTGATTTTAAGCTGAGCTACTAGTGCATCTACCTAAGAATATTTTGAAAACACATTCTAGTTCCTGTTCTTATTTCTTGCTCTAAGGGAAATACTTTATGAGTTGTTTTTTTTATTTAATGAGAGATATGTGTGCTTCCAGTGAGTGCTTAAATGCATTAAAACAGCCATGGTATGTGTCTACTAGGCTTATATGGTACGTAAACTAGACTATGAAAAGGGATGGTATTCCTACCCAGTGGTTAAAGGCACAAAAGAGCCATGGGAACCTTGCTGCAGCCTTTATTTTTGGCTTAGTAAAACAAACCCTAATTCTTTATTTGTCAAATTACTATCTGTTACAGTTTGAACTTTCCTCAAGCCTTACTCTCCTAATGAAGTTTAATCTGCCTCTAGCTTGAAGCAAAAGAGCATTGTGTGCTCATGTGTAGGCAGTGTGAATGCGGTTTTGCAGAAAAGGAAGTCTCCTGAATGTTGGGGGCTAAAATCAATGGAAAATGGAAACCTGCCTATTGCCCTTGTTTTTCCAGCTGTCAAATTTTACTCTTATAAAGCAGACAGTATTTCTTTACAACCTCATTAGTTTTTCCTAAGCAAACTGACAATACCATTCACTGTTCTGTGACTGGAATCTCCATAATTTATGCAATTCTTCTGTGAGAAATACTCTGAACACTTGTGTGCAGAAAAACGAACCTTTCAGCAATGTGTTCAGGGGCCCAAGCATCTCTTCTACTTTATTTTACATTTTAACTTGGACAGGGAACTAGATACAGAAGGGAAAAAATGTGAATCAAATCGGAGGAGACAGCAAGTGTGAAAAATTGCAAGGGCAATGCATATTTTAGCCTAGCAAAATAGTATGTAGTATCTTAAGGAGTTTGGAAATAAATAACAATAGGTTTTATAGAAAGAGAAGGACATTATAGAGATTGGTTTTCCAAAATCCTTCTGTACACTATTTTAAAAGCAGACAAATTGAGGATGCAGAGGGTCCTTTGTTATACAAGACCTATGATTTCACATGCAAACTTTACATTAGACGTGTGTGGTAGACATCAGATCATCAGCTTTCTGACCCATGCTTTTGTCATGTGTGAAAACTTCTCACATGTGCTGCACTGGTTAAGATTCAGCAGGTCAAGCTGTGAACAGGCACCAACATCAGAGTGGTAAGAATAACTTTGCACCTATTGCAAGCTATGGATATTGACTGTATAATCCAACTCAAGGCTGGCATTTGGCTTTTATTTTTTCCCTTCCACTAAAGGTTTGATATGTTGGGAGAAATGGTCCTAGTCTCAATCTGTTTCCAATGAATCTTAATATTATTATTATGAAAAAAAAGGCAGCTTTAATCAGCTACCTATGAGACATATTTAACTGACTGCAGGAGAGACAGTAATGAATTATTGTTTCTCATCCACCCTCATGTTTTTCTCACTGACTAACATAAGCATGAGAAACGCTCTGCTGAAAATGAGAGTATTCTGCTTTTGATTTTTCCTTTTCTTCTCAACTGTAGCATAACATTCAATTAGGAAAATTAAATATTCTCAAATGTGAAAATATTAACAGACTGTACAAGACAGAACAATTACAGAGAAAGTTTGTTTCTTCAACCTTTGTCTGAACTTGTAAATTACTGATTTCTTTTTGTGGTAGTCACTTGACATGCCTCATTTCAGTTGCTGCCAGTTGTCATAAGACGGCAAAGTACACAAAAATCTTTAATTCTGCTCCCACCAGACAAACCTCAAAAAAAGGCTTGGGTGCAGTTGTGTTGGATAGTGGCTAAAGAGTAAAGCAGGAAAAAACAAAACAGTAAACCAACTCAGTCTCTATAAATAATACAAAGTGACAATTACTGGTATGGGCAGTGAGGAAGGGACAGTAGCAAATGTGTGTCCTTTTCATCACTGCCAAGAGGAGTAGCAAGGCCTGTCCCAAGACATGTAAATGCCACCTTGCTAATGCAAAACCACATCCATGGCCCTCTCTTACAATGAAAGACATCATTGAACACTGCCATATATTGCCATGTTCATAATTGCACACCCTCTTTTGGGGTGCAGAGTGATTAACTGTAGATTTCTAATTGAAATACTGCAACCACTGGAAAATACAATCATGATCCAAAGTTCAGTAACATCACTGGACTTCAGAAGGGGTTTTTTGTCCCCACAAAGACAAGTATCTTTTTAATTGTTTCCTTTTGTTTTGCCAAAACCAAATGGAAACACGTAAGACAGAGAAGACTGCTGCACTACAAACGATATGCTGGGCGTAAACTTTGAGGACCATTTTGAAATTAAAATGCATCTGACATGAATATGGATTTCTTTTTCTTTAAGTTTTGTGCCATAAGGTTTTGCAACAAATGGTTCTGAAATATAATCTTACTTTAATTTGTGTGTAACATCCATAAAATTGAAGTTGGAACGAAAGATTAAAGAAACATCCTTCCCATATCCTATTTCTCCCTAAGAGTTTCCTTTGGTTTTGGCATTTTGGCTTGCTTCTGTTTGAGGGCCCATTCTGCCTAGATGACCCAGATTATGCTGGAGAAGCACTTCCCATTTGCTTCAATCTTGATTTAACAGTAAAAAAAACTCGAACAAACACCACCACCACCCCTCCCAGTCCCCCAAAAATCTCGTAATAGAAAAGCTTGCTACAATTATTCCTGTATTTTGGATCACCAATACATGTCACTATATAGTCAAAACCACACCAGGAGACTATGTTATCTTGCTGTGCTTAAATATTAGAGTACCATTCCTCTAGGGTGGGATACGCACATGGAAGCAAAAAAGTCTAAATCCTGTTAACACCATTTACATTGATTATGGCCTACAAGTAGAACAGCACTAAACCTATTCCCTTTACCTTGCTTTTAGTCTTTCTTCACATACAGGAGGAGACAAGGCAAAGGAGGTGTGGCAGCTGGGCAAACAGAGGCAGCATATTTTGTGATGAACTGTGACCCCCAAATCCTAAGCAGGATTTGTGGAAAAGAACAATCTTGTTGGTACTTTCTATCAATAAAGAAATCACCAAAGGATTTCTTTTTCTATAATTTAATTTAGAAAGAAAATACTTTTATTTGCTCTTAAAAAAAAAAAATCCTCAGCTCATCTAGTCTTTTTTATCATTGGCATTTATTATAGTAGATAACAGCTGCTGAGAGCCTTCAATCACAGAGCTTTTGAAGGCTGATGGAAGCATCAAGTTAATATTTTCAATAGCTCTGGGATCTGAACCCATATCCTCAGGATTAAGGCAGATCAAATGAAAATGAATATCTCTTTACAGACAAAATCCACCTACCCTTTACCACATAGAGAATGAATTTGTCTGCAGAGAATCTAAAGAACTGAACTGAGATATAGTTATTCTTCATATACAGGAGATTTTGGTATAGCCAAATGACACTATACTTTGGTTTGCCCCAGTGACGAGAATTAATGTCCAAAATGTAAATTAATAGGGAACTAGTAAACAGGCTTTTCCTTTTAAACTGTATATAGAAATTTATTTATGGGAAGGAATCAAAAGAGTATCTTCAGAAAGTCACAGAGAAATTCCTCTAAAAACAGCTGGCAGGTGATTTCCTTATAATATCATCAAACTCAGCTTCGAGAAACACTCAACAACTGCCATGGGCATCCAAAACACTTACATTTGTTCACATTCTCTGGGAAAAAAACTGCCAAGGCCAACAAAATCTTTTTTCTTTCCCAAATGGACAGCAAGACAACTTACTTGTCAGTGAGCATATACAAAAAAAGATACATGGTTCTTACACAGTTTTAAAGTGACTTAATTATGAATTATTGTAACAGACACAGACTCTGTTCATTTTATAGGCAGAGATTAGCCAGGAGAGGGGATGGTGAGCAGATACTGAAGTGAGTAACTCATCATTAGAATGACAGGATCACTTTCCAAGACTAAAAATAAGCCAAAGAAAAGATACAAGTTTCTGGACCACATGGCTTCCATGAAGAGATGAGAGAAATTAGTTTCTTCAGTTTTAAAAGGAAAAGAGGGAATCCTAGAATCAACCATAGAATGGTTTGGGTTGGAAAGGACCTTAAAAATCATCCAATTTCAACTCCCTTGCCATAGGCAGGGACCTTTCACTAAACCAGGTTGTTCAAAGCCTCATCCAATCTGGCTTGGAACACTTTCAGGGATGGGGAATTACTCTTCTTACTTATGTGTAAAATGACCTTCTGGAACACTACTGGAACACTGATGTTAAAGGGTGGGATTCTCACCACTGTAGTTGTTAAAGACTTCAGTGGACTTGTCTCAAATCAATCTGATCTGATCAGAACTGCTTTGAGCATGATTTTGGCTGGAGGTCCCTTCCAAGCCACAATATTCCATGATTCTATGACAGACAGCAACAACAGAGGGACTCGGATAAATAATGTCAGTCAGAGACCAGTACAGGTTTGCAAAGAGGCTAAAGAAATCTTCCCTAAGTCTGTACAGCCTAATAATCAATCAAATTCTAATGAATATGTCAAATATTCAAAATATTACAGTATAAACCACAGACTGAAAAAGCTCAAGTTCAGAAGCATGCATCACATTACTAATTTTTTTCTATGCTGGTTGTTTATGTGTGTGCACACACACCACTACAGAGCAGAGCTTGAGCATGCAAATTCAGCCCCTCAGATGAAAGAAAATACAATAGCTTGGAAAAATTTAGGATGCTATGCATTCAAAACAGGTAATTTAGAATTTTTTGATTAGACTTGCCGTTTTATCATATTTTAGCAAACATTTTTTTGGTATATGCCTGCAATACATCAGATAACATAAAATTTGCCCAGAAGTAGACATGTGTACCTCTCCAAACATGTGTACTGTAGAAATCTGCTTTATCTGTTCTATGTAACATTACACACACACACACAGATACAAACTTTGAGAATAAACTAGAACCAGAACAAGAACAAGATCTAGTATCTGTTCTGAGACCAAATGTATACCATGAAATATGGTAAGATATACTACTTATATAATTTAATCTTTATTCTGATTTGGTAATAAAAGAGTTCAATAGAATTTAAAAAATAAATAAATAAAACTATAATAGAATTTATTTAAACCTGTAAATTTAGCTACATACTGCATGCTCCATCATAATGTAGTGATTTAGTTATTGTATTATGAATGAGCTCAGTTTAAAAAGAAGGTAATCTCTTTTTCTAAAACATGAGGAAAAAGGAGATTATGTAAAGAAAATACACATCGAATCATATGATATTGTCCTCATATAATTCCATGTAATGCTGCATATCTAGGATTTTTGCCATTCCTTATAAGAGGTATTGTTATATTTTACTGTTCAGTCAAGTCAGACAGGCTCATGATTTCCCTCTCCACACCAGGGAAATCTATTTCTTACTGTAAGAAAACAATTTACACAAAATGCAAGGCTTCAGTCTTGGAAATGCAGACTTCAGGCACAACAATTTGCAGAAGGCACCTAAATAAAAATTCCTAATGTTGAGTGTTTAAAGCTTTCATTGTGGACAAAGGCACACAGGATGCCAGGTCATTTGGGTCAAATTTCTGACCTTTTCAAGAGGAGCTAACTTTCTTCTTCAGAACTACTTTAATAGATAAGCTGTACTGGAAACAGTGCCAAAACAGATACCAGTCTTAACACTCACACCTGCTGATCTCTGATAAAATCACAGAAGCAAAAAACATGCAGGTTGGAAAAGACATCTGAAGGTTGTATCAGCCAAAATCCTGCTCAAAACAGGGCTACCCACTGACGTGAGGTGGGTTTGCACAGGACCTCATCTAGCTGAGCTTCAAATACACGGAGCAGTGACAAGTCTGTTGCCTCCTTGTATAACCTGTTTCAATGGCTCAGTATGCTTATAGAAAAAAATCAAACAAACAAAAAACAGAAAAAAAGGAAAAAAAAAAGAAGAAAATAAAAAGTCCTACCATCTACACAGATATCACTGTGTACTGCTGAGAAGTGTCTGACTCTCCCCATGAGACAGTCACCAGAAGAAATTCTGTTTACCATGTGTTCCAGCACCCACAACAGCCTTGTGGTCCCTATTTGGCCAGAAATTTTTATGCTGAGAGGGTCAAAACTGAACAACCTCTTGCCCCAATCTTTCATCTCCACAAATCAAAATAAATAAATCGGCATGACTGCAGAAAACTTTAACACATACATGACACAGTAGGCCAGAATTATGCTCCATTCCTATGTGAAAAAATAGTATTTTGCCTCCTAAATGAGTCTAAAGAAAACACACGTGTACTTTCTTCAACACAAGATCTGATAGCAGATTTGAAGTCAGCTTCAAAGGATCTGGAGATTACCTCTGGAGCAGACATTAAGGCTGAATGTTCTCATACTATGTGAGCTGGGGTGCAGTATTTTGTGCCTTTGAGTAATCTCTGCAAGGCCCTTTCACCTCCTGGCACTTCCTATGTCATCCCCTCACTCTCCACTGATAAATATTTGCTTTCTTTAAAGGGCCTTTTAGAGAAAAATTGTCCCACAATCTGCTAGTCCTCTCTAACACATTTCCACGTAGAACTTACACCTATCAGCCAAGAATTAGACCTATTTTGAGCAAAACCCATTTTAAGCTGCTCAGCAAACAGGTTGGGGCTATCAGACACAGTGCTGGAAAAATAAGCAAAGGGAACAGTACACAGTGAGTGGCCACCTTGTTTATTCAGAGTGCTGTGGTTTATTGATGTTACACACAATCTCAAGTTTAGCTGATTTTAGACATTACATGTTTTCTCTCACATCCAGCCCGATCTGGAGGTGATCTCCAGCTGGCTAGTGAAGCTTTCAATAGCCATAAGCAAGCCATAAACCCCTTCCCATGCCATTGTCCCCTTATGCAAAAGAAAATAACCTTAAAGCAAAGATCTGTTGCAGTCACCTCACAGAGTGAGAAGAATGAACTCAGCTGCTTGCCTCTTGGAAGAATCTAGGCAGAATTCTTTCACCTCTTGAAGAGGGGAAGTGAGCACACAAGAAGGACAGGCTGCCTCATAACCAGCACTTGGTGATTGACCCCAGTATCAATACGAATAACAATATCAAAATACCAGTACCTATAAAAATGCACTTAATATAAGCACAAGCATCACAACAATAACAATAATAATAATAATAATAATAGTGAGGGATCTCATCATTGGACTGCAGTGCTGCATGTAACAGGAATGTTTTTATGATGAAAAGGTCTTTGGCAATGACACTGAGAATATGGAATAAAATATACCTTCTTTTTTTTTAACAGCAAATGGAAAATAAGTCATCATTTGAGGCAGATTCCTGTATCTGCAAAAAAAATTTAAAAAAAACAAAAAAAAACACCAAAAAAAAACCA
The DNA here is from genome assembly GCA_035048155.1 of Cinnycerthia olivascens. NCBI lineage: Eukaryota > Metazoa > Chordata > Aves > Passeriformes > Certhiidae > Cinnycerthia > Cinnycerthia olivascens. Next base: position 679,919 of record JAWWMU010000054.1, on the reverse strand, counting down.
ACTCAAGAAAGATTGGCTGGTTGGATTTTCTTCATTAATTCTATGAGATTGTCTCCCCCATCCAACACATCTCTGTAAATTACCACAGTAGGTATGAAAGCTGCCCCTGTATTGATTCAGCTGGCACAGCCTTCCACTATAAAAGCCTCCTCAGAGCCCCTGCATCAGGGTGGTCGTTCTGCTCTCGCCAGCTGCTGGGGAGATGCTGAATTCCTGTGCTTGCCCCTCTTCCCCAGAGCCTGCTCTAACTAGTCCAGGGGCATATATACACAAAAATGCAGCAAGATTCAGGCTCCTTCTCTTCAGTTAGTGCCATGCTAGTGCTTCACAAACCTACTGCTCACCTCCTGGGTGCTGGGGAGGATGAATTCACCCACTAAGGAAACACATTCTGTGCAAGCAGATTCTTCCACATCTCAAAGGAAAAAATGTGACCAGATAAAAAAAGTCTGTGGTTTTTTGGACCTGGCTGATGGGCCAAACTATGCAGGCCAAGTTCCTGAGTCTTCTCCTAGCTCCACTTTCTGAGCACTGGCAGACAGTGGTATACCTGACTGCATGTGAAAGCTTCAAATTATTTTTGCAATTTTATGCACCTCAGCCTTTCAGCTGTTGGTCTGAACTTAAGAACACATTTACCTGAGATCAGGAAATAGTAGAAAGGAAGTTTGAAAAAACATTCAATGGAATAAAGATTACTGACAAATGATTCTTTATCTACTTTACTTTTCAAAATTTTGTTTAAAAGTCTTATATTTGCAAGTACCCATAACTAAAACAACATCCCTGCTGGAGAAATGAATGGCTGACATCTTTCTCATTTTAAAGGGAGTTACCAAAGCTACAGAGATGGTAAGTTATTAATAAGAGGTAATAGCTTTACACGCATATTCATTTTCATATTTAATAGCTGAGTACGCTCTGTTTTGGTTCCCTAATGCAAACCACAATAAAACACCTCATGGGGGCTTTAAGCTCTTTTGTCTTTGCTGTAGGTTTGTCTGCTTTAGGAGAAAAAAAAAATATATTTTCATTATTTTCAACAGTGGCAGGAAGTGGGTTTTTAGTCAAATCAGCTTAAAAAATTCCAGCTGTGTTCACGTTGAAGCCATCGCAAAGTCTAAGCCTGGGATCACTTCTCCATGCCAACTAAATCCTTTTAAGACCTCAAGAAGTAAATTTTTGAAAAAATGCCAAGCCTCTCCTTGAAAATAACATCTTAACTGGTTGATATTAAAAAAAACAGAAAGTGCCATTCGGAAAATGCAAGTGCTCACATTTTGATATTTGCCTTGTAAGAGCACTCATCACACTCACACAAAGGCTGTCTCAGAAAACTGCAATGGGAGGCATGCAGGCTGGTTATTGCAGACAAGGAGGAGTTTCTGAGGGCTGTAGAAAGTACATGCCATGATGTGTATCCTGTGCCATTGTACTGAACCAGAAAGGCTGAAGAGGTGTGTGACTCCTGTCTTGGACCCAAGGAAAACAGTGTTTCATTCCCTGGCTGCCTGTGCCTCAGGGGATATCTCAGAGGATAAGGAAAATCCACTCTCCTGAGATCAGCAGTTGTTTTCAAGGAGTTTCTGTACCAGTGTTAGGTCCAAACCAAGTAAAAGCTTGGGATCAACAAAGAGAAAATGCAGGCTTTAAACTGATGTATCTATAACACTGTTCTAAATACATATGCCTTTTTTCATTAAAAATAAATTATTGCGGGATTATGAATACATCTACTGTTACTATCTTCCTCTCTCTGTTTCCTGTTGCACTATCAATCGTGGTGTGCATATATACCATGGTACTTCTCCTTCTGCCATTCAAACCTGTATCATGAGAAGGAAAGAAAATGAAGCTCATCATTCTCAGCCAATTGAGCTAAATTAGGGATCAAACACTAGCCTTGCATATTTCTCTTATGCCTGTAAATCTACCTCTCTCCCAGCTCTCTTTAAGCTGGGAGACTGAGATATCTAGCCTGATTTACACAGATGTTAAAAGAATACAAATGTTTGTGCCATTTAATTGTTTCTGAGCTGACATAAATTGATTTATTCTGCATAACTCAAAGCTTTTGAAAAGAAATATATTTTTCATTAAAAATGGTAAAGAGAAATGTTATTAAGCAACAGAAACAACAACAAATGATAAGAACAGGTAACTGAGAAAGCCTATTACTCTCAGGGAGGGATTTACTAGACCTTATGTTTTTCAGTTCCATTTCAAAGCAATATCAAAACTGTGAAATTGCAAAGGAAGTTCTAAAAGGAGACATTTGTTGAGACTATAGTTGAAAGTGAATTCTAATACATCACATATTTATTGTGTCATTTTTAAAACAATTTTTTTTTAAATTTTAGAATGCCAGTCTGACCTTAATGGTTGAAAGCAGTGCCTGTAATGAAAATAATTTGGATTCATCTTAATTTTGAGTTCTTTTTTTTAGAAAATAGAAACAACTGCCAATACACATTTTTTTTTCCATGAAGAAACTTGGCAGTCCTAGCTGATTGTGATGTCTCCTCATCCACATTCTAGAAGATAATTTTGGTGAGGTAATAATTTATTCCAGAGCAGTGTGCAAGATTAGGCAGAACAGTACAAAAGTCTGGGTATTCATTCCATTTTAACACTAAAAATTGCATTTCACAAAACCATATTTGCATTTGAAATTTTTACTGGAAATAAAACATTCTCATAAAAATAGGATGTATTTCATATTAAGTGTTTACTTACCGCCCCCAAATAAAAATTAAAAAACCCCAAACAAAACCAAAACTATTCCTCCTTCCTCAGTATTATCAATGTCATTAAAAATGATATAAAGCACTTGGGAGATGATGGCTAAATCACAAATTAAGAGGTCAGCCCTGAAAGTTGCTCAGAGACCATTCTCTAGGCTCATGGTGATTTGAGGGGATTCACACACCAGATCTGAAATTCAACTCTCCATAAACACACAGAGTTCCCAATACATCCTGCATTTCTTGCACCTCTCTGATAGCACTCACTGGAGCTGTGTACTGATAAAATGCTTTCCAGAGACTTTTTTCTATCAAGGTGATTTGATGGAGAGTTCCAGAACTTTTTTTTCTCTTTCCCGAAAATGATGAAATACCACAGCCTGATTTCTTGTAGGTGAGATGTAAGATGGCAGCAAGACATGTCTTCAAAATGCTGCCTTGGAATATAAGCCTTCTAAGATTATAAATTTAAACTATGTGTACTGCGTTTCTGAAAAAAAAAAAAAAATGTATAATCTGGGATATTTGTTGTGGTAATAGAGGAGACTTGCAGCACTCCCTTTTGCACAACTGATTTGCTGGGTTAGAGTAGTAGCTGGAAATATCCCAAATACTGCTGTACAAAGGAGCAGGAAACAAAATCACCAACCTTACACACAAAAGAATCAAGAAACTTCTCCTCAAGGAGGAATAGTTAGCCTTACACTCACAAAGATAAGATGAAGATCTAAAGACTCTAAAGGGATGATGGTCCCAGCTCCAGAGAGGCTTTGTGGGAGAGGCAGAGCAATCACTCCCTATCTTCTTTCCATTGTTACACCTGAGTCTTAGCTCCAGAAATCACACTAGGATTTCTGCTTCCTGGAAGAGGCCATGTCAGTGGCAGATGAAGTAATGATGCAAACCAATTGTACCAAGTTTGCACTAAATAAGGATGGAGATACAAAGGGAAGAGAGGAATGGTGTAAATCCACTGTTAATCACAGTCATTCTCTTCATTTCTGGAAACACACATTTATCTTGATTCCCAGTAAGAGAAATACAACAGCACCCTGATTCACATAAGGAGCACATTTCACTCAGTTGCATCCCTGAGACTCCAACTCTAATCAATTGAACAGGGAAAAACATACAGCCTTCTTTTAACATGGTGTCTGCCGAGCCAGTGATGTCTGAGTGTAAGATGAGATAAGGAGCTGCGCTGTGAATCAATAAACTGTGTCCCTAAGACAAAAACTTTTCCCTGAGAAACAGTGCCTAGCCTTTTTATTAAGGAGTGTTACTGAGAACTCTGAAAAGCCAGCATCAAAAAGAACAAAATACACATGTTGAGAGAACAGCCAGTTCAAGTAACAGGATAAGTTCTTGGTCTATGTATTTATTCATGGCAGGATCTCAGTCAACGCGCTTCAATAAAATGAGTAATTATTGTGAGTCACGTCACTAATTACATCTGATACACAAAAAAGCTTGTGCAGCTCTACATATCAAAGTGTACTGTGAGCTCATCCACTATGGAAATGGCTCACAGAGGAGCTCTTGTTACTGGTACCCGAACAATCTGGAAAAAAATAGTGTATTAGAAATGTCTATGCCGTTTCTCTCTCATCACATTTCTTTAAACATAAAAAGAAGATGTGTTGTATAATTATGGCAATATAACTGCCTACGTAGGGACTTCAGCATTTGCCTTGGACAGGCAGCACGAGAAAGAATTGTAATGACAGAGCAATGGAATTGGCCAAGATAAGCTGCTTTCTTCTATGTCAAGCAGAGAGTGCCAATATGTGAAGAATCTGTCACAATGTTCTAAGATAAAGTTTGATTTTTCCATACCAAAAAAAAAAAAAAAAACCAAACAAAACCACAGGCTGGTTCAGATACAGGTCAAACTGACTAAGTTCAGGAACATAAAGAGATTAAAGAAAGTAAGTCATCTCTTAGATAACAGATCTACCTATTAGTGTACAAGAGAAAAAACAAGTCTTCATAAATTTTGTCAAATTCAGACGAGCTCTTCATCCAAGAGTAGGATCAAATTTGTAGGCTGATAATTTGTTGCCAGGCAATTAACTATTTTTGTTAATCATCAGGCACCTTTGTTGCCTGATAATTAACTACCTTGAAAACTTACTTATTTGTGCTTTCCCATGAGGGTACCACTTACAGTAATTTTAGAGCACCAACAGAGAACTGGACCAAACACCACCTGTGACTTCAGCTTTATTGCAAAACTATTTTCATAAAGCAAAGTCAAATCACATGGCACAATTTAACTAAATACAGAAATAATAAATTATCCTCTCCTGTACACTTATGTCAACAATAATGACAATGAAGGCAACTCAAGGACAATGCCACTGGAAATGAGCGTGAAGACAAGCAGATTCAATGTCATTTGGCATGTAGGACCTTTACCCATGGAACTCTAGAAAGAATACAGAACTTTTTATAAAATGCTTCCTTTAACGTTTGATTTTTTTTTTTTTAATTTAACTCATAGCCTATTCAAGCAATTCAATTTCAATACAAGATTTATTGCATTAAGCCTCTGTTTATTTAACGGAAATAAAGAAACACAAAAAAAACCACAGAAAAAAATACAGAGAAGGCAGAAGTCTAAAAATAATCCCCAAATACTACAATTTGTAAATTAGGCATTTGTCTTTAGGAACAACCAAAGCTGTCAATTCAAGACCTCAGCTGGAATACTGAGCACAGTTCTGGTGTCCCCAAAATAAGAAGGACTTGAAAATGTTGGAGCAAATCCAGAGGAGGACACAAAGTTGATAAGGGGACTGGAGTACCTCCCAAACAAAGTCAGGCTGAACAAGTTGGGGCTGTTCAGCCTGAAGAAGAGAAGCTTTGGAGACCCCACAGCAACATTCCAGTATCTGAAGGGGCTACAGAGAAGCCAGAGAAGGAAATGTAGGGATGGGACAAGGAGTAATGGGCACAGACTGAAAGAGGGGGAAATTCAGGTTAGATATCAGGAAGAATTTTTGTACTGTGAGAGTGGTTAGACACAGAAACAGCTTGCCAAGGAGATTGTGGATACCCCAGCCCTGGAAGTGTTCAAGGGCAGCTTGGATAAAACTTGAGCAACCTGGTCTAGTGGAAGGTATCAGAGGATGTCAGGACTAGATCCATTAAGATCCATTCCAACCCCATAACATTCTAGGAGTCTGTAACAAATTGAAAAAAAAAAAAAAAACAATCTTCACTACTAAAGATAAAAAAATATTTTACTTTTATTTATATTTATTCAAATAAAGTTTTTTAGATCTCCAGTGAGAGACAATTAAATGAGAAAATTTTTCACATTGTTGATGCTCAACACCTTATAAATTAATATTTAAGATCCATGAAGCTGTGAGAGTCACAAATCAGTTAATTTT
>JAWWMU010000054.1:618864-673677 GCA_035048155.1 Cinnycerthia olivascens | reverse complement strand
CATTGTTGATGCTCAACACCTTATAAATTAATATTTAAGATCCATGAAGCTGTGAGAGTCACAAATCAGTTAATTTTGAGAAAATATTACTCACAAGTTTCTGAAAATTAAGCAACTATATGAACATTCAAGGAAAGTTCTGCATGTAAAAAAAATTAAACCATGGATCTTTTATCTCTTTTTTTTCTTTTAATACTTTATTTTTACTTCATTTCATAAATAGCTTTCTTTGTATTGACACCGAAAAAGATCCAATCAACTATATGAGTGTAAACCTTTGCCTACTAGACTGTCATCAGCACAAAGTCTCCCAAATAATAAATGAACTTTTTATTAACTGTGGTAACATTAACATTACAATGAGGGATTGTTTAAAACAAGTTGTACTGCTGTTGCTCAAGAGCTCAAGGAAAATGGTTCTCAGTTCCTTTATTTTTCCTTGAGGGTAACCACAGGGGTTGCATTAAATCTTTTAAAATATGTTGACAGTTGAATAAGTGCTGCTGTGGCTCTGGTGACATTTTATGCACTTTAATTGTCATTAATGCATCTGACTGATACTTTCTTAAAAGTCCTTTACATGTTCTAGTAATTTTATAACAAAGAGAAGTACAAAACTGTCTGTAAATTAGCCTTGATCCACTTCTCAGATGGAATTTTCACTGCAGACAATAGGAGAATCTGCATGGGAAATATCTGCTAGACCAGACATTTGAGGTAGGAATGCATTAAATCCTCCCAGTAAATAGTGAAATTATCACTTTGTTGTGTATCACCATATAAATTTAAATCCCAACTAAGATTTGCTTGAGTGTATTTTAAAAAATAAATACTCTGCCTCAATCGATTCAGAATTTGATGTTAAAATGGTATGGCTCAGCATTTTAGGGCTGCAACAAAACCCAAAAAGTAAATGTGAGTTGGAATGAAAAAAAGTCTGACACTAACCTGGAGTCTAGTACCTCCTTCCTTATTCTGATAATATTCCCACCAATTTCAGAAAGGCTTTTCCCCTGTGAAGACTGAAGGACAGAGCTCCCAGTTATCTGTTCAGGAACGTGCAGTAACAAGGAGGAATGCATGGAGCTTGAGAAACTGCAGGCACCACACTTGATAGTTCATAAACAGATAAGGTAAGTCTTTTGCTATGAAGAGAAAATAAACTATGGTGCTTTAAACTGTGATAGGTGATTTAAGTAGATTAAAAATATTTATTCTAGGGACAAGGTGCCAGAAGAGGCAGGAGGAGGGGAATAGTGTATTAATAGTGCAAGGAGACATATTGAGTCCTTTGCTTCCCCCATCCCAGGTTCCCTCACTCCTACATTCTCAATGGGAACACAGCAGATGATTCCCAACACTGCTGCACCACAGGCTTCACATCTTTGCAGTTTCAGAATCGGAAAAACCTGGGGCCATCTTTCTTTCTTCAGCTGCAGTGGCTCTTCAGGTGCAGGCATTATAAAAGTATCAGTGGTTTGAGCCATCAAGGTTGAACAGGACAATTACGCCACACGAAATCACTCCAGGCACACCAGAGCCCCTTTGCCTGACTCTCCACAGGCCCAGTGCCCTATATAACCATGTTCACCTGAGCAAAGCAGCAGCTCAGCTTCAGCCTGACCTTTCCTTTCAGCTGAGTAAATGGCTACACAAGGTGCAAAGCAATAGGAATCAGGCCTCGGGGTTCTGTACAGCACTGCAGTTTTCAAGACACTCAGGGCGCAGACAGCAGCAAGTTCCACACTCACGTCATACGCACAGTTAACAACCTCAGCTAAGTCATGAACTACATTTTAATTAGACAAGGGGCCAGGCTTTTGATTTCAAAAATAGAAGTTAGGGTTGCAGTCCTTCATCCATTGAAGTTAATTGCAAAATCCCTATTATCAGGCTCTTGAGGTATTACCCAGGCGCAGTTTTTAATTACATTTGATTCTTAATGAAGTAGATGGCGAAGAGAAAAGCAGCCCATGATTCAAATGATTCTCATTTTTATCTTTCCTGATGAAAACCAGAATAGGTCAAGATACTTGCTGGATTTTCCCATGAGAAATGCTGCAATGTGAATAAGCTCAATTGACTTGATCCTGAAGGAGCAGGTTAGCTTTGAAAAGCATCACTCATTTTGTCCTCCTGTATACACTCTACCCCCAAAACTTATACAATGTAATTGTAGACACCAAGCCAAATCCAATCCAGAACTTGAAAAAATATCACGTAAGTATCCGAAGCCTGAATGACTTGTATTTATTGTCTAATGTCAGTTAAAACATAAGGAGTCCTAATTATGGTTTTATTTTCAAACGATGCACTTCAAAAGAGTGACAATTCTCCACAAAAACTGACAGCTTCTCAGGGCAAGGAGACTGCCAAATAACTTGGTATTTCTAGATTATTTAAAAACAATAAGTTATGAAGCAGCTTATAAAGAAAGACTGTGTTATCACACTTAGCTAGAGTACAATATAGGGTTTTACCTTTTTCTATTACATCTCTACTTATGTAAGTAAAAGATTTATAGAACAGAAGCTCATACTACAGGTGAGGCCATTACCTTCGTATACACAACAACCTGCAAACTCTTTTCACATAATGAAAGTTGTTTCTTACCATCTGGAAATCAGGTTTAAAAATAAAACTTCTGTTTATATATTACACAAAAAGCTTAGTCTTTTTATTTCAGACATACTTCTCGTATTATAAAACACATAATTCATTTTTTACTTTTATGACTTCAAAAGACCTAATAAAAATTTAGGACCTAAAAATGTAATTTATTTTTTAAAGGTTGGCTGTTAAGTATTAGGGAGAGTAAAAAGTCAGTTTTAAGAAAATCAGATAGTATTGCAAGGCTCCCTAACCAAGGCAGCCAAGGAAGGTTACAGCAGGAACTAGTGAGGCAAGGCTTTGTCCCCAGGGCTGGCACAGGGGACAGAGCTCTTGAGGCCCAAGAACCTCACTAAAGGGGTCACTGCAGCATAAAGCTGTCATAGCCAATCCTAAAGGAAGAAGGGGCAACCTCCTTGGAGAGACAGAGAAATTAAAGTTTTAATTCAGTATTTTTTAAAAATTCCTAGGTTTGGGGTCTTTTGCTCTATGGCTGCTTCACTGCTTCAGCCTTGGAAGATACCCATGATGAAACAAAATCTCTTGAGTTTCTGTTAAAGCCATTTTCCTTTCATTACAATTCTTTCCCATTCACAAGGTTGAATAGCACAAAACCTGAATACTTCCTACTCTGTGGTCATACCAGAGATCAGGGGCAGCTTAGATTACTTTCAAAGCCACCGAGGAGATGACGTGGAAATCTAAATCAGCCTGTTCTGCATAACTGAGGCAACCTGCAATGTAACCCACAACCACAGCCAAACTTGCTTCTGTGCTGTGTCAAAACAGTACCATCTCCACCAAAGTCAGTGCAGACTTCAAGCAAGGAAAAGAAATTTCTACTTCTTTATTTGAATTCCCATTTGAGTTCCCTCTTGGAACTCAATTCCTGCTATTGCCTTTGCTAGAGCCATGCTATTTTACACTTATTAATTACTGCATTCATCAATTTAGGGCCCCACATTCTATAATATAATTATTCAAACTCTGGTTGGTATTTGTGAAAGGTCTAACTTGGCAGCATCCTTCTGGATGTCTCTCCGTCTCATGTTTACATAGTTATGATCATTGTAGCAAATATAAGCTTGAGATACTTACTTGCTTGGATTATTTTTGAAGCAATTCTTGAAGACTATTCTGAGCACACAGAATATTCCCAAGGCAGCGGCAGGGCATCCCTGCACTAATGAAGCACAGAAGCCATCCAATGCAAACAGTATTGGTGCAGGGAATACCAAGACCTCATGCCTCAAAGATAATCACAGAAAAGGCAGAGGGCTGGAGAAACTCAGTGCCCCTATTAAGTATTGACAGAAAGTTTCAGCTCAGATTTAACAGATGCTGTAAACTGAAGAACTACGTAATCTGAAGTGGTGGCTAAAATCAACATTTAAGACTAGAAGCATAAGTTACTTTACTATTAAAAGTAATACTGGGGTAATTGCAGCAATAAGGTACTGCTCAACACTTCAGAAGCAAAAGAAACTTTCTTTTGAAAATGATAGTTTTCACTGCTGGTTTACAGTATGAAGGCATCAGTGGTTGCTACATGGTATGTACATCCCACACAGAGCACAAAGTGCACAAGGAATGATAATTTTTCAAAGGATTTTGTGCATGGCTAACTATTTTGGTAAAAATTCAGCCAGCCTCATTTTCAGAATATAAAGTGTTTCAGCTGGGGACCAAATGAAAGCAACTCAAATCATTAACACTCTCCTCCACCCACAAGTCATGTGTTATGTTTTGTTCAAGCAAAATTAAGGGTAAGAAATAAACGTTTAGTTGTTACTAAGTCATAATAATTCAAAATCAAGAGAAAAGCCTACTAATTATTAATTATATATTAATTATGTATTTATAGTGATAGGCACATTTTGGTAAAAGAATCAAGTTTAGGCTGACAGGTGCCTTAGCAACACAAAACAAAAACAGTAATTATGGACACAGATCAAAAAGCCAGTTTCTACTCAGTTATTGAATTTAAGAAGAAAATGTTCAATCATAATATTTGCTTAAGAATGTTTATCTTTCTTACCATTGAATGTTAAGAACACCCTGGCTTGAGGTTGGGAAGATCCTTTTACACTGCTAAAGTAAGTAAATATCCCAATCAACACATTCACTGCAAGAAAGGCCATCTCTTCAGATTTGCAACTTAATATCCAAGAAACGAAACCTGAAAGGGAGAGATATCACATTACTCTTCTTATACAATCTTGTGGAGCAAAAACGAAAGTATGGAAAGATTGTGTTGGAAGCCTCTTCCAGCTGAAGCCTTAATTACCGACGTGAAGGAGGTACAGCACTTCTGTTTTTCCTTTGAGCATCTGAAAGTGGTTTTCCACAGAAGTCTTCTGTGCTAGCACAAGAGGAACTCTGCCTTTTAGTGGGAACCAACAGAGGCCAACTTTTGGCTAGGGCAGGCTACAGCATTAGACTCAGTTTATTAAAATGAAGACAATTCCACCTGCTGGAAATATAATTATATTAAATGTCAAGGCAGAGCAAAGCAAGGACAGGAGATAAAGTTTCACGAATAAAAATCTGGCTGATATTTTTAGACATCTCACATGTTAACGGGGGAGGTTTGGGTTATTGGTTGTTTGGGGTTTTTTTTCTTTTCTTTGAACATCTGAAATCAAAGGTACTTGGAAATGAACTTAAGTTTTCATAAGCTGAGCTCTCTAATCACCCTCAAGTTTTTCTTTAAAAAAATTCTGGCTATGTATGTCATTAATTTCTAAACTGTGAAACCATAAGTATTTCAACACACTTGAAACTGTTAGTCAATGTTTGCTTTTTGGGCTAGCTCCTTTCAGGACACGCACCAGCTCTCATTGACCTCTACAGGGCACTAAGAACCCCAGAGTTGGACAATGATACTACACTTGATACATCTGCTACTCTTCCTGCACATCTGCTGAACCTTCATATTATAAGGGTTAGCTTCTAATAAGCCTGAGCATCTCAGTGAATCAGAAAGCACTCCAGAACTCTGTATCTTTTCTTAGTTCAGGAAGGACTTGAGGTCACTGGAATCACTCGAGGAAAGTGGCTTTTCTAATGGACTTTGGACCAGATCCAAAAAAACTCAGCCACCATTAGAAGCTGAATATTGCATATCTCTATCACATCTGCTACCAAACTGCATCTTTCCAAAAACAGTGAAGTGCAAATTTCATTTCACCTGTTGTAATAATTTTATATATATTTCTTTTTATGTAAACAGCCCTAGAAGCCATTTATTAGTTAATCAGTCAGGTGATATACTTGATTTTATGGCAACTGGAAGCACTTTGAAAGAAACACCCCCTACAGCGAGAAGATATCATTAAAGGCCATACATTTATTTGATGAAGAGACTTGTCACCGGTGCAGTCAGCTTACTGTTCAGCTCCAGTGGATGCCAGTATTTCTACAGGGTTGTTCATCCTGTCCCTCTGAGGTTCACACCTGTCCTTAAAGAAGTGGATGTAACCACCCCAGCTGGCAGGAATGAGCTGTCAGGCAGGGATGACTTTAGGTCAGCACTAGTTTGGGCTGGATCCACACCACTGACTTAGCGGTAAAAGCCCCGTATCTCATTACCACCTCTGCCATTCCCTATCCACTCACTGTAAATAGCCTGGAAAGGCTTCTCTTTGCATGAGGACTTCACATCAAGTTGGGGGTGGGAAGGAGAGCGTGCACGAAAGCGCAAAGCTCTGCAGCCCACACTCTAAACTCTCAATTATTTGCTCCGAGCACTGAGAAATGCACGAAGATCAAGTAATTGTACAACTCTGCTAATTGACAAAAACAACCTTGTCAGAAATTTGCCAGCCACAGATTGGGTGTGTAGGAAAAACATATCCATCCTGGCCCAGTTCCAAATTATCTCTAAGGGTCTGTTAACTAATAAAATGATAGTTGCAGAGTTTATGCCAAGAATAATTTTTAAACAGGCTGCATGAACTCTAGTACTAATGTTGCTTTGTGGGCTTTAAATTTAAAAGCTTGTGACTTGCCTATTGGATATCCTTTAATTTACTCCTCTTCTAAGAGAGAAATGGCATTAAATCCCTATAAAATTTCTTTGTCAGGCCAAAACAAATAGCCAATCATACAGAACATGTGATTTAGCAGACGCAATGGGATTAGTATTTTACAGTAGTAGCACTCTATGCTTTCTTTGCAATATAGATAAAAGTCAGAGGAACAAGTGTGTGGCTTTCCTTCTTCCTTTAAATAATACTGCAGGAAACAATAATAGAAAAAAAAAATCCTTTCAGCTCTCTTTCCCTCCCACTCTCGTGTCTCCTGCCAATTCTAGTGTAATCAGTTAGAGGAGTGAAACATTGCTACATTTCATTGCTCAAATTGCAGATCTTCACCGTTAACACAGAAGTGACAGGCAAATATGAGATTCAAGCGCTGAGCAGCATGGTTCCTACCCAGCTGTTAGACACATAAATAATGAATGCATACAGCGCCAAAAAGGTACCTCAGGGTGTCTGACATGTGAGTTACCTAATGGAAATAGGTTTAATTTCAGAGATTTACAGAGCTGGTAACTGACAGCTCATTGCAGGCTTGACTCTTGCTTTGGGCTTATATCCCAGCTCTGAATTTATCTCAGTAAGTCATGATACTATATTCAGCACATCCAGTGCACATGATCTCTGCTGACAACATACAGACCTAAAGCCGTGAAAGTACTTTAAAAGAATACTACAGGACAGACAAAAAACAGTGTCTAATTGCATTTCTGTTCTTACACTGTCGTCTAACTGCAATCAAACAGGCTACGAAAGTGAAGTAGTAAGTTTCCTCGCCGCGGAGGTCGCTGGCAGCACGTTGCATGGCTTTTGGAAAGTACAGTATCACTTTGCAAGGAAGTGCTGCGCAGGTGTCATCTGCTACAGACTGGGTCCGACCCTTAAATTCTGTAGTGAAAATCATTTGGCAGAAGAGAGAAAAGAAATGAAGGAGAAAAAAAAAAAAAACAAAAAAAACAAACCAACAAAACAAACCCTGCTAAACACAAACTATGCCAATCTGGAAAACGTTGGTTTAACTATCTGTGAACAGCAGCAAAATTCAACCATCAGAGAAATTTCACATCTATTAAAGAAAAGAAAGAGAACTTCTAAGTTGTGCTTACCCGGCTATTTGAAGCAGCAGTAATACTGATTTCTATCTGGTTTGTGTCAGTTTATAGACTCCACTCCTGCTACCAGAACATTTTAATTCCAAACCTGCCTCACAGCAGAAGGAAATTTAAAAAAAATAAAATAATAAAAAAAAAAAAAAAAAAAGGAAGAAAAGAGAAAAGTCTCTCCTCGCGGTGGTTGCAAAGACACTCCCGGCTCTTCTGTACAATAATCCTGGCAGCGGACCCCTGAGGCTCAGCGAGCGCTTCTCCCCTGCGCGCAACCACGCACCCGGGAGTGAATGGAGCGCGGTGCCGGCGCTGGTTTCCAGTTACAGGCGCTGCCCTGCCCTGGCCGCCGCTCCAGCGAGGCGAGGCTCAGCGGCCGCCGCCGGTGCATCATTAGCTGAGCAAATAGGGGCTGGAGCTCATAAATAACGGCGAGGCCACACCCCGCCCTGCGCGGCGGCTGCCGCCCGACCCGGCCGCCCGCCCCGGGCAGCGCGCAGGGCCCGCGGGGCGTGAGGGGGCAGCGGCCGGAGGGGATCGGCCCCCGGAGGGGCTCGGCCCCAGCCCAGCCCCGAGCGGCTCGGCCGCGGCAGCCCCCGCCCCATCGCGCACCGTGCGCGCCCGCGGCGGGAGCAGGAGTCGCCGGGAAAGTTTGTGCCCCGGCGGGAGAGTCGTGCCGGGGCTGGCAGCGCGGAGCTGGGGCCGGGCAGAGCCCGGGGAGAGCGGCCCCGGGCGGGGAGCGAGCCGGGAGCGGGCAGGGCGGGAGGCCGGTAGGTGTCACTGTGAAGAGGGAATGAGACCGGGCTGCCCTGACGGGGGAACCGGGTGACAGACAGACCCCTCGGAGGGGGCTCGTCCCCCCACTCCCCTCGAGCTGTTTCCTTTATTTAAAACTTTAAAAGTGGAGAAGAATAAGGGGAGCGTTAGGACAGTGGTTAGACTCATCCTCCTGAGTAATCCAGGAGTTTTACGCCAAATTTCAGGAGCTTTTTTTGCAAAGACTGGGAGCTGTATTTGCTTAGGCTCAGTTTTCTCGAGGATACGCAGAGTAGTCTTTCCCATTTGGTGAGATTTGTGCTTTTCCAATAGCGGGCCAGCAATGAAAGTTTTACCCAAGGTGTCGACTCTGTTAAAGCCAAGGATTTTCCAAGCAACATCACTTGGGTTTTGACTTAGGTGTTCCTAAACTATCTTGCAAGCATATTCTGTGCTGCTCTGACCTGCTATGTGCAAACTTCTTTTGGATCAAGATTTTCACTTTTGGTGAGAGAGGTGGTCTCTGATCCAGTCAAGCCAATGTGGGTTGCTCAGCAGAGTACTGTCACAGCAGGACTTTGAGAGAGCACATCTTGTAGTACACTGGGAGCCATCTCCCACAGCCAGAAATATGTTAACAAGTAAATAAGTACCCACAATGAATGTGCACATGCTCGAGTTAGAGTTTTGTTTCCAGCTATTACACACTCTGGCCATACTAAGCAAAGCAGTCAACAACAGTGGTGGTATTATAGCCAGAGATCAGGGAGTAGCCCGAATGCTGTACCCTGACGAAACAAATTTTGTCTATACACGTGAATGTCTTGGCCTGTGTCTGTTGGTTACTTTGTGTAAAGATTCATTTGCACGAGTTAGGGTCACAGGTATTTCAAAGGCAGTGTTTCCCCAGGCTTCAGTGACAGGCAAGCAAAGTTAGTGCTTTCTTCAAGCAAGAAATTCTGATATTGTGTGGCACTTACCATCCCAGAGGACACAAAAGTATGGCATGGTCCATCCTCTGAAATGAAAAGTCAGATTTGCAGCTGATGCCAGAAAAGAAATGGATCCAGAATTTTTAAAAGCTTGATCCACTTTAGATCATGTCTTGGAGGTTAATTAGCTGATGCCTTCAGATGAACCAAAGTCTTCAGATCACGAGTTCTTAAAAACATTGGTGCCCTTTCAGTTCGGCTTAACACAAATAATCTACACAGAGATGTGTGAACACTTGCTGTCCCAGAGAGCAGTTTAAACTAAGCCCTCAGTTCTCTCCTGCCCACATGGGCAGGCAGTGTGGTTGTGAACATGATGCTGCTCATCCTTGAATTGTGGTGATGTTCAAATGCCTCGGTCTGACAGCAGCATTCTGGCAAAGGAGAAGTCACGTTTTTTGCTTTGGAAAATCCCCACAGCTAAGTGCAGTTAGCGATTGTCACACCAAACAGCAGAAGTTAATCAGCCAATACAGTGTTCTCCCTCTTGCTGTGATCTGTGTAGAGTGATCTGAAGGAAAATGCACAAAAAGCCATAGAAAAAATAGAAAAACCTTTCTCTTTTAGGAGATTTTGGGGAGATGTGTAATGGGTGGCTATACCAGTCAAATAAAAAAGGGTTACCATGAAATACCAGCACTAGAATTTTTAATGATTCTGTCCTCCCCAAATATTTATCCTTTAATAAAAAAGTCTACTTTTTTTTTTAATAGTACTGATTTTCTAGAGCACAAACACATGCTCCTTTAAATAAAGAAAAATTAGAACAAAAAAAATATACTTAAGCATGGATCAACATCAGCATTAGTTAAAGTCACTTGTGTTTGTCAGGGATTTTATGTATGTATGGACACTGCAGGGCCATCTGGCTATCTGCACTTCTTCTTCACATGTGCTAGCTACATTGGAGATAAAAAGGTAAAATGGAACACTAAGGAAAATTATGGGGCTTTCCAACACTCCCTCATGGACTTTGGGCTTATAAAATAGCAAATGAACTACAAAGAGACAAATGCAAAACTTTAATCTGTGAGATACCATCACACTCATATCTGATAGGCAAAGCCAGAGTATGCTTATTTTAAAAAGCAAATTGAAACAAGAACAAGCTTGCCATATTGATTTATTTGTATTTAACATCTGCATATGTGCAGGTCAGATCATGATAATTAACTTTAAAAAGCAGTTTGAACTTCACAGCTGGGCTAAGAGAAATGGTTAAAGTTTTACTTTAGGTGTTTTGTAATAGCATGCATTAGCTTCAAGCAAAACTCATGGAATGGAAATTACTTCTCCCAATTATGAGGTGGGGTTTCAGCATTTACTGGCATGAATCAGCCCTGTGAGTTAAATGAAAAGTATGCAAGACACTTGCTTTCCAGGCTGGGTATTTTACAGCCTAACATGGGGATGAGGACAAGTAACTTGGACCAAGCTTTACAGCTGATTTTTAATCATTCCTCTATTACACAAAGCATACAATGTGTTGTACAATTTGCTTCTGGTTCTGATTTCTTGCATGTGAGATTTACAACCAAGGGCAGTTATTCTGGGTCACATCACATATGTGAGGGCAGAGTCAGGCCCTCACTCAGCTTCAGAGTCGGAGCAGTTCTGACTCTTGCAATGTGATCTGAGCAAGCAAATCCCCCTGGCGAAAACAACTAGAGTTGATTTTGTTGTATCTGTGCATGGTGTTTGCTTCTTACCCAAACAAGTCATCCTAATGGACTCAGGCCTAGCTTTAGACCTAAACATGAGCTATAGCCAGGAATAAGAAAAAAAAGAGTGGATTTGGCTGTTTACTTAACATATGGGCTTGGAGGTTGCCCTTTTTGTTTTGTTTTGATTTGTTTTGTTTCCCCTCACTTAGATTTTAAGCTCCTGAAGAAGTGAACATATTGTAGGACCAGAAGGAGCACAGGTTTAAAAGAAGGCAGGAAGAATGGTAAACAGGAAAAGGACAGGAACCTTCTGAGAGGCAATTGAATGGTTAAAGGAGGCACAGTAGAATACAATCAAATAATTTCACTAGACTGGCAATGACTAGCCAATATGAAGATCAACAGGCTTGATAATCAGATTCTGCTTTGAACACAAGCACAGATCAAGACAAGATCAAGTGCCAGCTATTATAAAAAAAAAAAAGCAAAATGTAGTGAAGGCATAATAAAGTGACCATCAAATGGAATTCATTCCTTCCTTAAAAGTCAAAGGAATGCTGTATACAGTAAATGTCCAGATTCCAAGTGATGAGAGAAAATGCTATTAAAGTCTATTTTCTCTGCCCTCATTTATGAGTGTCAAATCACCTTAAAGAAATGCAGGGTCATTAGGTAATCCAATTAATTAATCATTGTTTATATTCTTTCCTACAGTTACAAGAACTAGGGAAAGTGTGAAATATATCAGTACTTTGTTGTGGGAAAGCTATTAGGTATTTGTTTTGAAGGTGTGCTCATATGAACAGCAATTTATATTCTTTTTCACAACCAATAGTTCCAAGATTCAAGAGATAATGAGGATAAAACTGATTATTCCACTGTCTGATCAGATATGGCATAAGGTCCTTGGACATAGTGTGCCCCAGCTTGTCAATGGCCTTGTTCAGGTGGGTCGGTGTCAGACTGGTCATGGAATGGAGTGAAGCTTCTTCACCAAGGTCACAGCTTTATAAAACTGCTGGCGTGTAACTAACAATGAGCTGTCAAACTGAATTAATCAGTTTACTTCTTAATGCTTAAGGTTCTGTGAAAGTCCATTTTCAGGAGATAATTTGTCTTTTCAGATTCAGAGCTTAAGAAAAATTAGATGCTTAGGATCAAGATTGGTATTACCATGTAATGAAGTACTATTACCTGGATGGGAACAGAGGAAAGCATTATGCTCTTAGCTTGATAAAAGTCCAGTTGTCTCATTAAATAGGCCCCTTCTCTGAGAGGCTTCTCTGGAAGTCAGTGAGCCAGCACTTCATAGTAACTCTGCCCTTGAAGGGGCTGTGATTTGGGCAAGGTCATAATCAAATATGTCCTTCTGTGCCCGTACACAAGATGTGAGCATGTTCCTGGTATACTACCAGGCCTTCATGCTTCTCCTTTTCCATACGGCAAACACATTATTGCTGTTTCTAGGAGAAAGACAGTTTTGTAGTCAGATTTTCCACTTTTTGGCCACTATGACTAAATGAGGTCAGTGATACAACCAGAGTCACTGTTCTTGCACAAAGCTGTGTTTCAGTTTTTAAGAAATCAAACAAGTCATCATTATTTAGCAAGTTGATGCGTAAGAATATGTATAATGAAGACTTGAATGAGAGGAAGGAAAGGGTTGTTGATGCACCAAGGATGATTTCAGGCCAAGCAAGCTACAAATAGAAGAAGGCACAAATGCGTAGAGGAGGCAACAGTTTGTAATCTATACATTGGAAGTACTTGGAATGA
Source organism: Cinnycerthia olivascens (assembly GCA_035048155.1). Lineage (NCBI taxonomy): Eukaryota > Metazoa > Chordata > Aves > Passeriformes > Certhiidae > Cinnycerthia > Cinnycerthia olivascens. The sequence goes on along the minus strand of JAWWMU010000054.1, from coordinate 660,736 downwards.
TGGTCATATGGTGCAAGGAGTTCAGTAAACACACAGGGAAATAAGGCAGCAGCAGTTATGGAGCTTTTTATCCAAATAGAAAAATAGAGATAGGAGGGCAGGGAAAGCAAGGGGTTACTGCAGGATAGAAGGGGCAGTGACATAGCCCTGGGTGTCATGGCCATTTCCAGCACGTGCCACTCTACAGCCTGGTACTTGATCCATTGCTGCATCTACAATGCTCACAGCATTCAAGGGAGTCCTCTCACTCTATTGGAAGGGAGTTTTGGAAAGGTATCTTTTTGTCATTGATTCAGCTACTTCAGTGTTTGTATGGTATTGTGTCAATTACTGCTTTTTTTTTTTTTTTTTAATGAATAAAAAGGAAAAAGAAAGTTTATGATTTTTTTCCCCCTATTCATTGCGGACGTGAAACACACTCCTACAAGCCTGATTATAGAAAATCAGCCACCCCCAGTCTGGTCCCAGATAATATACCAGTACAGTCCTATTTCCCACCATCCTTCATCTTCAAGTCAAGAATAATGACTGTATACCTTATATTATTCAATTTATTTTGTTCTCTGTAATCTTTACTGGTGGTATTTGCCATCTAATTGCTGACTACATATTGTTTGCATTCTTTAGGCTCCTTTAGAAGAGGAGCAGAAGGACTGTTCTGTGTATTACTCCTCCTTCCCTAAGCATGTCCTCTTGGCCACTGTCCCATTTACTCTCCCTAAGGAAGTTTTCGCCATGCAGAAGACAGAAAAGAATTTGTGTCTCCAGATGAAAGGAGAACAAAACTACTTTAAAATTTTGAAATTTGAAGCATGCGTGCCAAGCAGAGCATTGACTGTAGCAATCTGAATAATGCCTGCTGTCCCCTGGACATGTCAAGGGTCTATGCACAGGGACCAGAGGATGCTGAGGAATGGAATTGGTCTCTGAGATGTCTCCTCTTCTACAAATCAAGCCTGGTCCTTTTGCCTTATGCCCTAGCTCTCATTCGATTTGGGATTTTAAACCAGATCTCTCAAGTAATCTAGTATGACATTCTTCCATTTTCTTGAGGAAACCAAAGAAGCATTGGCTATTTTAGTGTAAATCCAATGTACCCTTTAGTTTCCCCAAAATGGAAAACTTTGAGATGCTATAGAATTCAAACCATAAGTCTTTACCACAGCATTAAGGAATGCATTCTTGCTTCCAGCAAACTGATCCCCATTTCTCAAACAGACTGTCATGTTGTCTGCCATGAGGCAAGGTTTTTCTCTGGAATCAGCATGGTGCACCTGGGGTTGTACTGATGTTTTAGGTGCAATGCTGGCATTTTTGTCATTTGTTATACAGATATCACTGCATTCTTCTAAGCTCCTAAAGAGGGTAAAATTGAAGCTGTGCTTTTGATTGTGTTCTGTGCTGTATCCTTGACTGTGTGAAGTCTCAGGAAGAATGGCCTTTGCTAAGGTAGAAGCCTTTGTCACAGGTGCCTCCCAATGCTTGTGATTCCATGGGGACAGGAGCTCTGCTTTCCTTTTTTCACTGTCAGTGCAGTAGATGTTTTGAGAGGCTCTTAAAAGGGCTTTTTGCAGTATGTTAAGTTGTCATACTTCAGTCATCAAAACCTTTCTTGAAAGCTACCCCAAGGTATTCATTAGAACGTGTTGCATAAAAAGTCTGAGCAAACTCTTGGCCTGGATGGTAGAAGCCGATGAAGGCAGTGTGTGTTCAGTGGGGTTTAAGGGAGTCTGCTGAATTATTTGTATGGTTTTTGGGCCTCAGGACAACCAGGATATGGGTTAATTTAAAATTACATTAAGTCATCAGCTTCAAATCAAATTTTATAAGTTAAAAAAGTATTTGGAAATGGTCATAGACTCTGACCTATGTATTTATTGGCTATTATGAATTGGAAATACACTTCATTGCTATTATTTTATTAGCTGCCTACTCAGAGTTAGCACAGAATTGACAGAAGCTCTTGATGCACCAAAAATACAGCATCATATCTCACATGGTGAACCAAGCCTCAGAATTTGCTATCATACTGAAAAGTTTCTCTTGCTTTAAATTGGTTCTTGGCTTTTTATTGCAAGAACTACAATTTAAAGTGAGCCTATGCTTATTTCTTTCTTTCTTGAGCAAGTTAAACATTCCACTAAATGTTTATCTTTTTATACGAATGTTTCCAAAACATTTGTTAATTGAATCTTTATTTGAATCTATTAGCCGTAGTTTGTTTTAAGCCAAGAAGACTAAAAAAAATTAAAATATATAGTCTGGATGGCAGCCAGTACACAGTATCTTCTCCAAAGTTACACCTTTTTAACTTAAATTCAATTTATCAATTGCCCATTATTCAAAGTCAATTAAGAGTAAAAAAATCAAAAGACAAACGCTGTATTGATACAAAATATTTATTAAAAATTTTATTATTTGCCATTTTGCAATTGCTAACATTTAAGACACTTACTAGTACCATTTCAAATTTATCTTAATATATTTCCAAAGTATTGTGAAATTGGATATAAATGTTTTCAGTAATACTTCAATGCACTCATGCCTATTTATTCCTTGCAGTTTACTTATATTGCAAACACTTCCAGAAAAAAGTTAAATCTTTTGTTGCCAACATCAATAAATATACGTATAATACATGCTTGCCCTTTGCTTTATGTACATTCAATTTAAGTTAGCAGTTGCCAAAGAACACTCATTAAAATATTCTAAAAAATAGTTTCTTATCCTAATTGTTAAAAAACTGCTTTTAAGACAAGTTTTCCCTCTAAAATATTAGAGAAGTAGAGGAAGTATAAAGAAGGAAAAGTTAGTGTAACACATTATGACTGTAATATCATGCACAGCTTAATTTTCTTGATAATTATTTTTTTCTTTCCAGGATAAGTGTTGGTTTGTTTTTTGGTGTTTTGTTTGTTTTTTTTTTTTTCTGGACATCAATTTATCCTGTAAATGATCTTAGACCAAATAAATTTTTAGAAATCTCTAAATTTTGCCATAAGAGGGCATTATTCATGCATTTAGACTAGAAAATGCATCATACATTATAGGAAATGGAAATTATTTACACTTATGAACCAATGAAGTAAAAAATATTAATAATTCTGTAATTAAGAATATCTTAAAGAATTTACTGGGACAGGGATAGTTCACTGTCCTGTGTTCTTTTCCTAGATAGTCTGGAGATGTGAGAGGAGACAAAGAAGACAAAGTACTGCTTTTGCAGTCTGGAAATTACCACATGAGACAACAAAGCCAAAAATTGGTGTTTCAGCCTATGGACACAATTCGGGAAGTATGCCAAGGCAGGGTTAGCATTAAGCACTTGTTCATGCCCTCCAAGAAAATGGAAGTTAATGAGTTAGAACATGTGTAAGACAGAAGACATGAGTCCTTAAGTTCCTGCTCTGACTAAAAAAAAAAAACAAATAAATGGGAAAATATTTAATTCTGAGCCTCTAACATTTTTTATGAGTGATGTAAGTTGTGAGAATGGGAGGAATACAGAAATGTACCATATCAAAATATGGATCTGAGAAACCTTTGGGGTGAAAAAAATTGTCTTCCCTCCACTCTCCACCAAAAAATTCAGAGTAGAAGCTAGATCTCAAAATGTAATGGCTTCTGCTAATGCTGGTGAATGCTGGATTTTTCCCAGAAAGATAGAAAATTTTCATTCTGGAATAAGAAACAAACAAAAAATACACACTAAGTGGAGTCTTCAGAGCCCTGAAACACTGCGTACCTTGCAAGCTGCATTTGTGCTCTTGAACAGAGACTCGGGAGTGCACACCCTGAGTGTCTTGTGCAGGGACTGTCAAAATCTCACCCTGTGCCTCTCCTGTCAGGTATTGAAAATGTCTCTAGACAAGAATTTTCTTGTTTCATCCTCATCCACTCCAATCACCAATGAATCCTTTCAATTCTGAGTCTCTCAGAACATAATTTTCTGATTCAATATTATTTAGCATCTACAAAGGATGTATTTCATTGTCCCCTTTCCTGGAATAATGTACTATATCACATGATCACTGACTTTAAATCCCTTTCACTGACAGCTATAAGGAAAAACAATGTGACAAGCAGAATACAAATTGCTTTCAGATATGTTTTGGGTATTCTCCAGCTTGTCAATTTTTTTTTTTTTTCCATTGGCTTATAACAGAAATGTACAGAGATTCAGCAGTAATCTGTTATTTGCAGAAACTAGTAGTTAAAATGTAGAACTGAATTTCTGTGCAGTTTTATGAAGAACTATTAATTAATATCAAAAGAATCCTGTAGGGGGAAGATTTATGTGCTTGGAATTTCAATCCACTCCATCACTGCATGGACATTACATTAAGAGTTGAAAAGCCAGAACTGCAGTTGGCACAAAAAATAATTTTCTGGTGAAGCCAGTACGTTCACTGAGTTATGAACTTACAAATAGTTTGCATTAACACCTGCATGTCATTTTAAGAACTCAATGCACTCCCCAAGGCAATAATACCTCAGGATCAATAATGGAATCCCTACTGTTAGAGATGAAAACTATATCGATTAAATTCTGCATCTGCAACCTCAGATTTTTTAACTTCTTTCTGCCTTCTGCTTCAGGGCAAATGACAGGAGTTTTGTAAAATTCATCTGGTAACAAATAGTTGGAATGATGGACTACAGCCCAGATAAATTCCAGCATTCGAGCTGGTGTCTTTATTTGGAACAGGTTGAAATCACACGGCTCCATGACTGGGTGATTTTGGGAGTGCTGTCCTCGCTCCGCTTGTGGAATGACTAGAAGAGCTGCTTGTGTGGATTTACATGCATGTCTGGACAAAATTTTAAGATTTTTATTTGTCATACATACCAGCAGTTGCTCCTCCAAAATTCTCCCTGTAGTTTTTTTTTTTCAATCTTCGTTGATACTGCTGTAATTCTACTTGTTACCTACAAGAAGAGTGAAAGCAATAGATGGGAAATGGAACTCAGCTGAAGGTTATTGTCCACTAATGTTTGTACCTTCTTGGGAGCAGGGAGCTTCCTGCCAGGTGATCTGCTTTATACTGCTAGCAGGTTTATATTACCTTTCAATGGTAATACTTGTAATAAAATGGCAGTGTACCTCTTCTGTAGTTTTAGTTCTCTATCAGAAACACTGTGCATCCTGGGAATACACATATGTTACAGGTTTCAGGGGGTTTTGGTATTTTTCCAGTACACATTTCAAAGTTTTTTTTCCAGTACCTTTAAACTCACAACTGCTTTGTGAAATGTTCTTTTAAACATTTTATTAGAATTATTTTGGAAACAGGCAGTTTCATGTCTGAAACTTTCATGTATGAAACAGCTATTACTACTTTCTTAGAAGAAAATATTTGTTATCATCTAGAGCCACTGGTTTCCATAGGCCGGCAGATACACTTTCCTTCAGTCTCTTCTTGTGATTGATCTAAAGGAAAGCTGCTTCAGACTTGTACCCAGGTGTCCCATTCTCCTGTTTCTACCTGGTTGATGGAACTCGTTTTCTTCAATCTGGGTCTGGTAAAAAACAAAAGGAGACTATAAAGAAGTATCTGCTATTCACTGTTGCAGTTCTGGACTAAAAGCAAACAAACAAACAAATAAACTTTTCCCCACCCACACCCTACAAAAACCTGATGCAAACGTGCAACTCATGTTTCTTCTGTGATCTTAATGGTTAAATCCTCTGTGTCACAACTTCACCTCCCTTTCTCTGTCCCCTGGCTTTACCTCCCACAGAAAAGGAGACAAGGAGACTCCCTCACTGCATTTTTGTCCAGCTTCTCTATTTAAATGAGAAACTTTACAGAAAAGATCTGTCTCTTGTTGCCTTTTGCACCTAATGCCTTATTACCTTTGGGTGTTTTTTTTAAAGCTAATCTGTTATGACCCAAGGAAAACTGAAAAGCTTTTAGGATGCAATCAGCAGCATCCAGTAAAATCAGAGCATACCTGTGTTTTTGATGTCATACAAATCTACTTTGTCAGTGTCACACATTTGCTGTATTTGTGTGAGACTTCTTTTCAAACCCAGAGAAGTCATGAAGTTAGCAACCTGGCTAAACTGGGAAGGTGTCACTGCAGGAAAAAAAATATATTTATCAAGGGTATTTTCTATCAAATTTCAAACTGTCTCTGCATGCATTCAAAGAACAATTCTGATATGCAAAAATCCCCAAATCTTTTAAAGTGCAAATTGGTATTTGTGAGCTATCTCAAACAGCCACAGAACTCATTCATGTTTATCTTCATCTTTGGGTAATGACTGGTTAAAATATTTTTGAATAATGAAGGTATTGTCAAAAATCAAGTCTATTCACAAAAGATACTTCAACAGAAAATTATGCTCCAAGTTGTTGAATACATTTTTCATTCTGAATAGTTTGTCGGACTATTTGCATCTTAGGGAGAATGTTGATTTCCTAGGTAGTTTTAAAATACCTGTCACTTTGTAAATATTTAAAGATGCTAATTTTATATTCTTATCATAGAAACTAATTTTGGACGACAATCTTTTAAAGCATCTTTGTTAATGAGGAGGTATTTTGAAATCTCTGCTGACTACTTCACACCTTGTTTGGTGGTTTACACAGGTGCAGGATGATGTAAGTCTCAATCAAAAGAGAGTGATTTAACTTTTAAGGGGTTTTTATATTCCCTTTACACAATTGTAATACATGAGAAAGATGCCATTTCCATAAATGGAGTTAGTAATTTTTATGGCACAGAAACAGAGAATTTTTATACAGATCATCTGCTTTCACTGAGCAGCTCCCCCCTCCTGCACCCAGTCTAAAAGAAGTGATTTTTACATGGGATGTTTTAGTACAAGGGAGTCAAACAATTTTGGATTTGGGGGGGTGGTGAGTTTATCACATAGATTCCCTTTAGAGGTTGTATCATCTTAGCTGTTGCTAATAAAAAAATAAACTGTAAGTAGCAACATCAAAGGGAATTCAGAGTAAAAGTTCACTTTCTGGAAAAAATCACAAACATAATGTTTAGTTATCATCATAAGCTCCAGAGAATTAGAATTAAAGTATGTTTTATTAGCATTTGTGGATCTAAAAAGCACATCAAGATCAAATGACCAATAAAGCTTTCATTTTTTAATCTTTAATCAAAAGAATTTCAATCCTTTGGTATTTAAAATATACAGAGAATTCCAGACACTCGAATGTTCAATTCTTTCAGTACTGTTTCATGCCCCTTTGCTTTAAGGTCAATATTTTCTTTAGAAATTTCTCTCTGAGAGTGAAACAAAATCTTTGAAGCTATCAAAACTGTTGTTCTACATTAGAAAACTTGTACTATATAGGAAATAGCTGAAAGTGTTTTTTCTTTCTTCATGTCTGCATAAGTTGTAGATTTTATCAGAGCATCACATAAAAAATTTGTCTATCTGTTGGAGATTGCTTAAATTAAGAAATTATACTATATATTATGTCAGCATATCATACCATATTATAATATATCATACATAGTATAATCTGTCATGAAGGAGTGCATGGGTTTCTTTGTGAATTGTATTCATGTTTGCACAATACTGCTCACCTGCAGTCACTTGGAATTATCTTGTTGACAACTTTTCTCGCATAAAAAGTGAATTTAACTAAAGTGCAGAATCACAGTATGACTTAGGTTTGCAAGGATTTAATCTCGTTCAATCCCCTTTAAATGTAGGACTAACTCCAGAGTTAAATCCAACCTCACAGTAGGATCACATTGCTCCTTATCCCATCAGCTCTTGGAAATCTCCGAGGACTGATGTTCAGTCACCTGAGCAGCCTGCTCGGAGAGGTGCCATAGGCACCCTTGGAGCAAAGATTTTTTCCTCTTGTCTAAACTGGAGTTTCCTTATTGCAGTTTTGGTCCATCCTTTCCTTGATCACCCCTTGTCCTTCCACTGTGCTCCAGAAATAACCTGCCCCTGTCTTTGCACCTCCCTTTTATACAATCAAGTCTGCTATTTGATCCCCTTTGTCTGCCCTATTTTCTAGTCCTGTTTGCTCTTCCTTGCCTTTAAGCCAGGATTTAGGTGTCAAACTAATCAATTCTGATCATGGCCATGAAGCAAAGCTTAAGACAGTGTGTGGGGTGGAGGGAAACAAGATTTTCTCTTTCATTTCTAAATAGCAATGGGGGATTTCTGAATCCAAGACTAAGTGGGCCATGAAGCAGGGGAGAGCCAACAGAATTGCCCAATCTGTGCACAAAAAGGCAGCTGCAGCAGATAGTTAAACTTTCTGAGAGTAATTTTTAAGTACGTGTTTGAATTTATAATTGAGAGCTGCTGTTCATAGCACAAGAGTATGTATGAGTAGTCCATGAATGAATACCTTACTGGCAATCTAGCCAACTTTGTGTAAGGGAAGTGAATTGATGAATATATACCATATGTTTAGATTGTGTAAGTGGATGCAATCCTCAGCAACATCAGAGCTGTCCTTGTTTACACCAGCTAGGAACTAGCCTTGTGCATATAATTTTCAGCTGAATAAATGCAGATGTTAGCTTTATACAAAATTTATAGAGTTTCAGGTTACCTTTGTTAAACAAGGAAACTAGCCCACAAGTTTGGATTTGGCAGCACTGTGCTGCACTGCTGTCTGAGAAGAGACATAGGTTTGGAAGTGATTGTGGCATTTTTTGAGCCTTTGGAAAAAACAAATGTTCATATGTCCTACTGTACAAGAACTCTTCCAAGGGAGAGAAAGTATGGAGGCTATATGGAACCTGAAACAGTGAAATATGGCAGGATAATGCATGTTCCTGGAACTTCACAAACTGCATGCCTCCCTTTGGCCAAAAAACACATGAATAACTGCATCACCTGCAGCACTGGAATCCTAAGGATGCTCCAGTTTACCAAGGGCCAGTTGAATTTTCTTCAAGTTGATGTTCATTTTATTTACATCCATTGCAGAAAATTTGGGTTTTCCTGCAGACACTGCCATTATCTAATGACAGATGCCATAATAAAATTCTAACTTGTGGTTAATAACTCCAGCAATCTTCCTGAAGTCAGTGTGAGGTCTTTCAAAATTTAAGTGCTTCCCAGAGAAGAAAAAGAGTTGTTAAGGACCAAACCTTTAGTTATTTAACTGCACTAACAAGATTTTAAAGCCTTTGAGGGCATGTCAATTAGACATGAAAAAATTACGTACTATGATGATTTATTTTATTTCATTACAGGAATACATGGTGTTTTAAACCTGGCTTTTTCAGCAGTGTTTGCAAACAGATCTGGGATGAGCAGCAAAGGAATGATACGGCCAACAGCAGTCTAACCAGACAAATGCCTTTTGGTAGAAACTATCATAGACAAAATTTGCTGGTGCTACATGTGCCAGCTTGAATGACTGATGGACTAATATCCCAAGGCTCATTGTAACTTCAGAGAAAAGGTAGGTAAAGATGCAGTCTGTATCAATATTTTCATGTATATGCTGATCAGTACAGTATCATTGCTTGAAGATTGTATAACTCATTCTCTGATGTTTATCCGTAATAGCTGTAAAAACAATCAACTCAATCATAAAGTTTAAAAATAATCAAAATCTGGTTTTGTCGAGAGATTAATGTTGTTGTCAGGGTGTTAGGATTCTGCACATAGTGATTAAATAAATATCCCAAGACCTGTGTCCTATAGGTTAGAGTAGCTTGGCAGAGTGAATGCTCCAGGTCTGTTGTTCTATGATCATACTGATCTAAAATAGTGGAAAAAATACTTATTCAGTGCAAGAGACCTTTCCACTGACATTTTATGTGACAGGGGATAAAAAACCATCTCTCTTAAGCAGTCAGCCACGTTTTCTGCAATATTATGTGCTTCTCTTCCTGCTTTCTCTTTGTTTGTGGTAAGGTTTGCTCTATCATTTTATGCACTGGAATAAATTTACCAGGCTGACAAGATTCACTAATGAAGATAAAGACATTCAGCTCCGCAAAGCTCGCTATGGTTTTTCTCTCTCTACTTCTCCTGCTAATAGGGGTTCACTTCCAGCCTGAGTTACAGGGTTAGAGACAGTTCTGAATGCCAAGCAGGAACATGCTGTATCCATTTGTGTTTTTAAATAATTGCACTGTGTCTTTGGTTGCCTTGATTGTAACTTCCTGTGCTGGTAGTCAGTATACCCTGCAATTTCTACAAGTCTCTCTCTTTGATATTCTCTTCAAACTACACCTTATTCTGGTTTTCCAGCTAAAATTAGTTATCCAACTGGCATTCCTACTCTTTCCTACAGTACTTTGAAAGTGTTCACCCTCAATTTAAATGCTGACTTTAATAAGCCAATATAAATTGCTCTATGCAGCTATTTTATTTTTACAGTACTCAGAACTTCTTCCTCCTTTGGAAAAAAAGTCTACATTTTGCCTGTTCATTTTTCATTTTCTCAGGAATTTATTCTCAGCTCCTGCATAAAAGTCTTTACATTATGGACTATAATAGTTACACTATTAGCTGTAAAAGTAGAAGGTCTGTCACTGATCTCTTTTTAAGTGGTCAGTGTCCATCCTCAGTTCCTTTTAAACCAAAGTGAATCAAAAGAACCTAACAAGGAATGATAATATTGCACATCCTCTGCATGGAAAGAGTAATTCCTGCCAAAAGCTCTTTTTGGAGCTTTGGAAGAGCTGTATCAATAAGAACTAAAAGCAGAGTAGTGAAATATACAGACAGTGCAGGAATTATTTCCGTTCTCCCTTACAGCAAGAGCAAATGTCTACACTTTCTCCTCAATTCTAATTCATATAAGAAAGGAAAAGACCAACATCTCTGTGAAATGACATAAATGTATGCCTTTATTATCTAGGAAAAAGGTACATGAGCATAAAATGGGAAATTCTGGCATTGTGGTTACAGTTTGGTTCAGTGGAGTTCTGAATTCAGGTATAGAAAGTAAATTTCTATAAAAAGTAAATTTTTATTAAAAAAAATTAAATAAAAAGTAAATTTTTCAACTAAAAGATAAAACAGTATTTGCAGCACATAGGAACCCAGTGACTACCAGCACAGTCCTGCGACACCCATGAAACTATTCACATCAAGACATCCCCTGCCTTGTTAATATGGAAGCTTTTATATTAAGTTCCTAAGACTCTCTCTCAGTTTTTGTTTCAACAGACAATGAACATCCAGAATTCAAACTGCTGAGAGTGCTGTTGCTATCCTCAGATGTCTTGAGGCAAAGAGGTAGAAATCATCTCTTGTACTTTTCTTAGAAAACATGGCAAAGGCAGTTGTGAATGGGGACGCCTTATAACTGTACAAATGTGTCATAGAAAAATATCCTTTATCAGATATTATTTATAGGGAAGTCTAATGCCACCTTATCCTCTTCATAGGCCCACACCTAAATATAGCCAGGTATGAGTAGTCCAGTACCCGAGAGCTGCTGTGGGTGGTACCTTCTTTGTCAGCTGAATGTCTCCCATCTCTGAAACATGAGATAAATTCAGCAATGAAATCTCTATTATAAAGTCATACAGTTATTATTAGGATGGCTTAGCATATTGTGACTATTAGTAGCCTCACAGGTTTAAAATACACTGAACTACTTCTATAAATCTTTTAACCTTACTAATACAAAACTTCTGTGGAAACAAGAGCTCACAGCCTGTCAATGGTCAAGAAGGTAAATAAAATATGAAGAATTTTTAAGAATATAAATAAAGAAACATAAAAAATCATGATTAAGGTAGTGTATGATTCCTTGTTTCATAATGTGTTTACCTTGGTATGTCAATAAAAATGAATAAGGTTTAATGAAGATGTAAAGCAACTTTCACAAAAGCAACAGCTGAGCAGGTTGGACCTCCTCAAGCTTCAGAAGAGAACGTTTATGAGTATGATAAAGATCAGCAAAATAATTAGCACAATTGAGAAGGTAGATAGGGATCTAGTAGTGTTTTTTTTTTCCAGTACAAGCTCCATCTGTTACCATCTCAGAGCAGAGAATTTCAAAACAAACAAAAAGCAGCGATTTTTCGGGCAACAGGTTTAATGACTGTGTAGTTCTTTGACAAAAGATGCTTTGTTTGCAAAACATTTATATGGAGTAACAGATAGATTGAAGGAACACTTATAAATAAATCTGAAAGTAGATTGAGGCAAACAGAATATTATTAATGAAATATCATAGCAACTTGGTGTGATTCTCTTTTTCCTGATATTTCCACAGATGGACATTTCTGGGGACATCACTGGGCTAGATGGACTCTCAGAGCAGTGTGGCTGACTTTATATGTGATGAAAGCCATCACAAAAGATGTGTCTTAGAAATACATCCCTGCAGTGATGCTGCCATGATGATGATGCCATGAAAGAATATGGATTCCCTACTTATCTGGAATTTAGAGAAAATGGGGATTGTGAAGTGGGGATAATATCTTGTGTCTTGGCTTGTGGGATCAGAAAGTTTTCCATATGGAAAGGGATCACTTTTCTTGCATTTCTTTTTGTTGTCTTAAGAGGACTGATTTAGTTATAGAAGCCTAGCATGACATGCCTGGGGATATTGACTCATAGAGCAAGCAGACATATGGAAGCTCTGAAAATGAGGATTAATAAGTAAGTCTTCTTCAAACTTAGTAATTAAATTGATCTTACTCTCTTCTGGTAGTTTGGTCATGATCCGTAAAGCTGGATGAGACCTAAAGTTGATCATGTGCTATTATTAAGTACCCTATAATTTATTTAAGGTCTGATCTTGAGAAGTGAAAACACTTTTGCAACATCTGAAGACTTGCAAAATTGCTTGGCTTAGTACTTAGCCAAATTGGTGATTAGCAAGAACAGAGAAGTTAGCCCTATGTTCCTGGGCAAAATCCTACTAATTGAAAGAACTGTGTAGAGTGGTGCCTACATTTTCCCTCTGGTTTGGTATGGATACAATATTTTTCAAACCTCCTCCCAGAAAAGTAGCGTGCTAGGTTAGAAAAATTCATGTTTCATGTCCTGTATGTGGCTGTATTCCAACACAACAGAAATCCTGAGAATGATAGCACAGCTACAGAACTGACATCTCCCACACAACTATGGTAATGCACTGACTTTGTATAAGGGATCAAAACATACAGTGATTTTTTTTCTCATACATCTAATATATAGACGGATAAACAGGTTCCACTGAATGGCTTAGAATCATAGGCTGTGACAATAGACATTGCGTATTTTGAGTATGAAAGAATAAGGACTTCTTTTATACAGCTCAGAAGCTGTATGAGCTTTTGGCAAGGGAATGTCAGAACAAAGATCTGTTATAAAGAAATAGGAATCCTAACATCAAAATAAAGGTCAGTTATTGAACTTTCCCATAATTGTATGGGAAAAAGAATTAAATCACTTCCCCTGCCATGTAGTGGCAGATTTTTTCTACATGAGAGGATGTATAAGATTTGAAGATGATGGGCTCTGTCTCCCATATTGGCAGCTCTGAATATCTTGACTGCAGACAGTACAGTCAGCAAGTTCAGTGAGATGATGTCCGTTTACTCCTAATGATGTCTGGGTATGATTTTTAGAGCCTTTGAAATCTGTTGTGACAGTGGAAACAGACATTTCACATAACGTCTGAATATTTCAAAAAAATCTTCTGGATGAAACAGTGCCATGTTAAAATAAAATATTAGGAGATGGCCACAGTTATTAAAAAAAATATACCCTTTTATACAAGCCACCTGTGGAACTCTGTGACTACCAAAATAAGATCTAAGATCTCTCAGGCCAAAATTTCTTTGCAAACCCAGGTACAAGCCTATTAATTGCATCAAAGACAGAGGATGTGGATTTCTGATGGTGCAGGGGAAGAGGATCTGTTCTGTGGCTGTGAGAGCAGACCAGCAGCTTTCCCCTGCCTGATTCAGCACAGGTTTCCATGGTGCTCTGGGCTCCAGTGCTGGGAATGTTGGGGGTGAACAAGAAAGTGTAGTTTTACAATACCCCTTACTGCACTGCTGTGTCTAACTCTTGCATTCCTCTCTTCCACGTGTTGGCAGCAAGCATTGATATAGGTTTGAACTTTCAGGCTGGAATTTTTTTTGTTAACAAAGGCAGTTCTCTGTACCAGGCAGCTCTTACGGGGAAAAATTATACTACTACATAATCAATTCCTATATGTCTGGTAGAGATGCAAAAATATTTTGCGATGTTTTGTCTTACACCTCTATGCTTGACCATGTGAATTCTTTGAGATATTTGGCAGTAAGGTGTCTGTCAATTGCTAGAAGCCCTATTTCTGCTTGGAGGTTGTGTTTGGTTCACTATGACAAATTACAACAGTAACTTGGAAGTGTAAACGTTATTAGTTGTTCCTGTTTTATTTTCCTAAGGATTTAGTTTTCACTGATACCCCGTCTATTCAATTTATTCTAATAGTAGATTATTAACTCTGCTAAAACCTGTAACCTATGCTTATTTCCACTTTATAGAGAATAAAAGTTTTTTTTTAGTTTCTGATACTGTCCTTCTGCAGCATTTTATGGTTCTGAGCATAGTTTGAATGCATTGTGTTGATATGAATAAGGTATATAATACCTGACATTTCTAGAATCATATATCATAAAATGGTTGGGACATGAGCAGGGACAGCTGCCACTAGACCAGTCTGCCCAAAGTCCTGTCCAATCTGGCCTATGGGGCATCCACAACTTCTCTGGACAACCTCTTCAAGTGTCTTTCCATTCTCACAGTGAAGAATTTCTTCCTTAGATCTAATCTGAACCTGCTGTCTTGCAGTTTGAAGCCATACCCCCTTGTTTTCTCACCACATGCCCTTGTAAAAAGTCTCTCTCCAGCTCTCTTGTAGCCCTCTTCAGATACTGGAAGATGCTCCAAGGTCTCCCTGGAGCCTTCTCCAGGCTGAACAAACTCAACTCTCTCAGCCTGTCTTCACGGAAGTGGGGGTCCAGCCCTATAATTATCTTTCATTGGGATTAGATTTTTGTGTTCTTATCTCTTTGACATGATAATTTCTGTTTGTTTTGGTTTGGTTTTTTTGTTTTCCAAAGGAGTACGATTTACATTTCTGCCTTTTCATAAATGCTTTTTTGTATAAGTTGGCATATCACAGTCATTATCCTCAGTAATATTGTACAGCTGTATCTGGGGTTGTGCTATGAAGGTAACAGGATTGTGCAGGTGTAAGCAAAGGAAATCATAGTGTAACAGTAAAAGAGAAATGTTTCTGCTGAATATTTATGGATACACTGACAAGCACAGATAAAACATGTAGAGCATTACCTAAGTCTGGGGACAGGAGTGTGAGAAATAGCTGGGATATTTGATTTGGCATCAATGACAACCTTCGCAAATTAAAATGAAGTTGAATTTCAAAGTAAAAATAGTAATTAAAATCAGTTTGAATTACTGAAGCATTGGTGTCTACTCAGGTTAAACTGAGTATTGATTGTTACATCTGCAGCATATTCTAATTTGCTTGCTCCCTGTGCTTTTGACCACAAATTTAATTGTAGTCAGGAATTCAGTTTCCAACATAAAGGAGTGAGGTTTTTGAACTCTCTTAGCTAAGAGACCTATTGTTTGTGTAGGTGTTGATGGGATTGTGCCTCCTTCTTTCCTATGACAATAATTTCATTTCTTTAAAAGCTACATAGGACTTCAAAAACTCACACACCAAACAAAATGTAAATAGTTCCGTGACCCTGTTAACCCACTTAAGCTGATGTCTGTTATTACCAGCTCTCTTTATCCTTAAGGGAAATGACTGGGTTTTTTCCTTTGCGACAGTTGTTACATCTTGGGTCAAGCCAGTTGTTCAATGTCCAAAAAAGAGGAAGCCTGATTTTATGGCATGAGTCACTGATCTTATGATGCAAGTGATGTGCTTTTATTTGGGCCTGGGAACATTGAAGGGTAAAAGACTGAGCCCAGCACCAAACAGTGTATTCAATAAGTGTGTGGGGAGTCTGGCCATGACACAGACAGGAAAGACCAGTGACATCTATGTTGATATTTGCCACCCATAACAGAAAAAAACCCCATGCACTTTTTCTAATAATAATTAGGGTCACAATAAGTTTCTGTTGAACTTTGTTATATTAGCTAAGTTTAATGAATCCTAAATAGATTTGTAAAAATATTGAAAGTGCTTCAATGCTTTTGTATTTCAATTTAGTATTTTATGTTATTTTTTTTAATATAGTACATATTTTTTTTCCTAAAACACAGATGTGAAATTCTTTACACACTTAAAATGGTAATGTTTTATTTTTCATATTTCTGAAATGAAATAAAAACTATGGTGAGAACTGTAATCATTTGTTGTCTGCTATCTTGTGGTTTTTGATTGATGGTTTAGCTGAGTTTTTCAGATCTATGTAGACACACAGAGCTACTACCAAAGCACTTAATGGGATTTTCAGAAGTTTCTAACTTATCCTGATGTCACTGGGAGATAGGACCATCCTGATAGGCATCTGCAGGCCACCAAGCATTGATTTGTTTTCACATTCCTCTGCCAAAAATGTGTTATAAATCTTGGCATTTGATCCCTACTACTGTAAGTATTTAATCTCATTATATTTATATGCTATTGCACAAGGAATTGGAATCCAATCTCTCTTGGGAGACTATTCTTTAATTTATTCTTCATATGTCTGTATTATTCTTCCATATGCTTTTCTTGGGTTGTTACTGGCCACTAATCCTGTTACCAAGCCTGGGGCAATGCAATGAAAGTACCTTCTTTCTTTCTCTGACTCTAATTGCCTTTTTGCCTCACCCTTTCCAGATAATTAATAAGGTGGGGTGGTAAGAGTGATTCCCCTGATGATTCCACTAGCAGAGGAAGACCAAAAGCTAACTTCTTAAGTCACCTTAACCTCATCAATGGGTAAGCAGAAGAGCTCATCAGAGCATTTTTCAGAGGACCAAGTGAAGAATTTCTCAGACATCTAAGGAATTGCACCTACATCTGGTGATCCTGTATTGTGTAGGTGACTGAAAGATTCCTGCCTCTGCTCACGTCCCCCTCCAGCTATTCCACACTGCTGTGTCTGCCTCTGAGCAGGTTGCCAAACAGAAAATCTTTGAAAGAGAGGCAGGGACCTTTTCTCCTCTCCTCTTTACATTTCTGCTAGTTAGGGATGTGCTGAGAAACTCTGAATATCTCTACACTTCCAAAGCCTGTCCAAAGGCTTCTTCTGCTGTGGAGAAATGCTATGCTTCACATTATATGCAGCTTTACTGAGGAAGTGCTACTGTAGCTTCAGTCAAAGCTAATCCTTAATCTTTACAATTTCTAATACATCATATGCAAATACATGCTAAAGTCTAAAAGTTTGCTTGAATTACTGTGCTGCCTCTTTAGCAGGAAACAATGTCAGGGTGATTAAGGGCAAGGAAAAGGTTCTGATATGGAATTTTTTACCTTGTTATAAAGCAACTGACAAGACTCAGAGGTTATCCTGGCTTTTTTGACATACTGAGCTGTGAATAGCCACTCCATACTCACTCAGCAGTGATCTGGGTATATGTTCTTTCTCATGGCCATATCCCAGAAATCATAACAACTGGAATGTATTGCTTCTGCCACACATACATTGTGTACTAACTGTTGCTAGGCTGCTTTGAGCTCCTTAGTGGCACTGATGTGCTATAGACATGGAAACTAAAAAAAAAGGAAAGGAAAAACAAGCCCTATGCTACAACTGATTTTTGTCACAAGAACTTTCATAATTTTAGGATCAAATACTGAATATTCTCCCTATCTTTACTGATGTGCCCAGAACACTGATTTTTTCGCAGGTATAATGTCCTCCCCCAGCTCATATTGAAACACTAGAAAAGCTGTGTCCACCTCCCAACATCTTCAGTAGCAAGCTCAGTGCCTCATAAGATTAATCCATAAATCAGTCTCTCTTTCTTTGTGTGTTATTACTCAAGTACAGAGAGCTACAAGAAGAGTAAAAAAAAACACTGAGATGTCTGCAAGCTGTAACACAGAAAGAAAGGACCCTTATGGTTGAATGTACAAACAAAAGTCCTGGTCTTTTCTTTTTGACCTGATGGTTCATTTCAATCCTGGCTGGTTTTTTACCTTTTAGCAGTAGTCCAAACACTCTCCAAAACTATTCTGTTCTCAGGATTAAAATAAAAGCGATTTATCAATGATATGCTAATTTTCTATAGCATTAAAACTAAACACAAGTTGGCCTCAGTCAAAGCCTTTGACCATCTTCATGCAGAATCACTGTTAGAATCTGTTGCAGAGCTAATGTAAAAGCACATGCTAAAGTGTTCAGGCACGGTTTCCTGATTACAAAGAATTCAGAGTAGAAAACATAGCGGTTGCTCTGCAGACAGCAGCAGAGGAGCTGGAACTAAATCACTCCAGACTTATTGAGAGTCTTGCAATTATGCTGTCTTTTGTTTGTGTTGTTTTGTTTAAAAAACTATTGCCAAGCCAGAGATCTGCAGCTTATTATAATTGGTGTATGATATTTACAAGAAATAAATAGCTGATTGAAATCTTAAACAAAAACAAGAAGCAAAAACTGCCCTGATGATCACAGACACAGCAAGATGTAACAGACAGCTCTTTGTGTAACCTGTGTCAATGAAAATTACTTTTTACATCTGTTTTTCTACATTTGGTTTTACCCTTCTGCACAATGTTGAGTGGCTAATTTCTTTTTCTTAAGAACTTGCCTTTAGAAACAGCCAGTGTTCTGACAAAGAAATTTTTCAGGTATGTGTTGTGCCTTTGGTGGATATTTAAGCTTTTTCTTACAGGAGTGGCAAAAGAGAAATAGTGTTTATTTCTCTTTTATAAATGTACCTTTATACAATGAGTAGTGTATATGGTGCCAATGATGTGTTCTTGCAGACCTGGTGAGACCAGTAAGACAACACACTTATAAAAAAGAGTCCAAAATCTTTTTTATTTAAAGAAAAAATAAAATAAAGAAATTAAAAATAATCATTCACACAAACTGGGAGAGAAAAATCTAAGAAAGTACATGTAAAGAAAGTCCATAAAACATTTTAAATTCCATTGGCTATTTTTGCTTTTACCCTACTTCTGGTAATTCTTGAGGTTTTAAACCTCAAGAAGTACAAGCATATTTTTTATTTTCAAGATTTTTCCTCAGTATTTGCAGATCCCTGTGGATAATAAATTATGTCCAGCAGTGGAAGGAATTCCATTTTGCTTGGAACTCTAAGTGATAAATCTTGATATAATTTCTAGAAAATTTGGAAAGGTTATTTGTAAATTATTACAACTTCAAACCCCTTCAACTTGATGAGAATATATAACCCCTGTTATTTGACATCAAGTCACTATATTAAACAAATTTATCATCATGTGAAGAAATCAAGTGACTAACTTTTGAACTTACAACAACCTTTTTAATTGATGCAAGGACATAGAGACAAAAATGACCAATTCTTGCAGTAAATTTTTTGTACTTAGATATTGCACTGACTTTAATTGCCTGTTCCTGAGAACAAAATCTTCACTGATGAACAAAAGCTACCTTATTAAATTAGGCCCCAATGAGCTGCATTTTTACCAGAAACATAAACTGGTTTGGGTTAGAAGAGACCTTACAGGTAATCTCACTCCAACTCCCCTGCTGTGGGCAGGGACACCTTTCACTAGATCAGGCTGCTCAAAACCCTACCCAGCCTGCCCTTAAACACTTCCAGGGTTGAGTTCTTAACACATGCCCTTAAACAACTTCTCTGGGCAACCTATTCCTGTTTCTCACCACCCTTACAGCAAAGAATTTCTTCCTTATTCCCGGCCTCAATGTACCCTCTTTAGATTAAATACATTTTTTCCTCATTCTGTCACTAGAGACCCTGGTAAAAAGTCTTTCTTCATCTTTCTTAAATGCCTTCATACATTAAAGGCTGCTCTAAGGTCTCTTCAGAGCTTCCTATTCTCTAGTCTGAACAACCCCAACTCTCTCAACCTGTCTTCCAAATAGAGGTGCTTCAGCACTCTGATATTTTTATGACTCTCATCTGGATCTGCTCTAACAGGTGCATGTGTTTCTTGTACTGAGGACCCCAGAACTGAACACAGTACTTTAGGTGAGCTCTCAGAAGAACAGAATAGAGTGGCAGAATCACATCCTTTAACCTGCTGGACATCTTTTTGTAGTGCAGACCAGCATGCGGTTGGTTTTCTGGCCTGCAAGTGCCCATTACTGTCTCATGTCCAATTTTTTTACCCATCAATACTTTCAAATCCATCTCTCATCCATATTGTCACTGGGGATCGCCCTGTACCAGGTGCAGCACCTTGTTCATAGCCTTGTTGAAGTTCATGAGCTTTGCATGGGCCCCCTTTTTGAGCTTGTCGAGGTTTCAGGTCATAGAGTATCAACTGCACCACTCAGCTTGGTGTCATCTGAAAACTTGCTGAGGGTGCACTTGATCCTGCTCTGTAGATCACTGTTGAACACATTAAACCATTTTGGACCCAGCATTAACCCCTAAGGAACACCACTGGTTACTGATCTCCATTTGGACATTGAGCAATTGACTGCAGCACTTTGAATTTGCACCCAATTCCTTATCAGTCTAATATTCCATTCATCAAGCCCATATCTTGCCAATTTTGAAGTAAGAATGCTGTGGGGGACCTTATCAAAGGCCTTACAAAAGTCTTGGTAGAGGACATCATTTGCTCTTCCCTTGTCCACGGATTCTCATTGAATTGTAGTCTCATGAACTTTAGGCTCTTTCATTTTCTGTCCTTCTGAAGTTGATCTTAATAAAAACTTCATATATAATTCACACTTTTTAAAGCTCATATAGCTTTAAAACAAGCCAAGAAGGAATAAATTTGTATATGTTTCTTCCACAGATGCCATTTTGTCTTCCTTTTAGTAACAGCAATAATATTATTTTTCTTTGAATTTAGTTTCAATTGGCTGGAAAATTTAAATCTGAGACCAAGAAGGTGACCTGAAATTCATTAAAATTATATATAAAATCTGTTCTTTGTAAATTCTTCCATTACAGGGTATGAAATAGATTTCACAAAGACATGACACACAAAACTAAGGCATTAACAGATTACCTGAAAGAAATAAAATTGTAGTGTTCATATGGGAGAAATATGGAGACAAATACATGTTCACAGTGCCTTGCTTTTCTTTCCCCTTCCTACCAAGCATTTTCTCCTTCTTTTCACAGCTGGCTGACCTAATGGAGGCTCAAAGACTAATGTAGGAATCATACCCTGAAGGATTAGTTGTGCCATTTATCCCTGGCTCTCTGCGCAGGGAAGTGCAGCTCCATACCTCTCTGAAAGGCAAACTTCTTGCACAACTTTCTGTCTGTTGTGTCATCAAACAAGTCAAGCCAGAGCTTTTTTTTTCCTCTGGAATATTGAGCTGCCTTTCCTTTTTTAGGCAGTGGTTGTGTAGGAAGCAGGGTGAGCCTCTAGCCTGAGCCACTCCCTTCCTCTTTTGGGCTGTGCAGCTGTGCAGCGTTGGCTTTATGAACACGTGCAGATAGATGTGAACTTGTTTTGTCTGTACTCCAGGGTAGGTGGATGGGAGCCAGCTCCAATCTGTCAGAGAGCTGTGCTAGCAACGCTCTGCACCAAACCTGCTGAGCTCTGCTCAGCCTCTGCAGTTATCACTGAGCTGCAATGACAAACTCCTGCATCTTTGTAGTTCAAGAGATTGGGAAAGGGTTGGGTCTGGCCAGATCAAAATCTCCACAGGGTGTGTATGGATATACTTTCAATCTGGCTCTACATATTTATTCCACTCTTGCACAAGGTGGGGGCGGGGTGGAGGCAAAAAATGGAAATGAAGGGAAGCCTTCTTTGCATACTTTCATTTCTTTGCTATTTTAACTTCAAGCAGTAGTGGTTTAGCTATTCAAAAATAGTTATAAGAGAAGTTAAGGACTGTTTGTACTTATTCACTCAGTGGAAGAATTGTCTGTATTTGATTTCATTTGACATTGATTTTGTCTTTAACTGGTAATAATTTACAATGAACAAATTTACTCAAGGTCCTTTAGATTGTTCAGGATGCCTCTCTTGGGTATATACAGCGGTTTAGATATTTAGGACAGGTGTCAACAGCTGTGCTTTTGGTTCTTGTATACACTATGGCACCTGATACTGTAATAAAGCCCACCTCCTTCTGATGTTAATAATCCTATAAGAAATAGATGTCAGACAAAACCATACTGTTAGAAAGGGGAACTAATTGTACTGTAATGATACCAAGAGCACCTAAGAGTGCCAAATAGCAGTCAGATGACATCTTCTTCAAAGACATATAGGGGTAATATATAGGGAAGAATGTGAATACATGTATGATTTGTGAAGTCATATAGTTGCTTTGAAAAAACTCCAAGATTGTGTGTCATCTGTCTGTTATCCTAAATAAAGTTAAGAATGAACTTGATCCACAGTACCCAACAAATCCAAAGTAATTCCATCAAATTATCTATACAGAACAAAAAAAAAAAAATAGGAAAATCTGTAAGGCTGTCAGACAATTTTCCTGCTTTATTCTGAAGAGAATATGCTTCAGGGCTGCTCCAATAAACCACAGAGATGGAACTGCACCAGATTCAACTCCCTTTATGCCACATTGTCTTTTAGTATTACCCCACCAAGCCTCCATCCCTGCACATTTTCAGCAACACAGCTCTAATGTCATTTGACACACTCTTTACAGGAAAACCCACACATAGCATAAATGTGTGTTGGGAGAACAGAACAGGACACGCGGAGCCAGAAAGATGAGTGTCCCTCAAGTGCTGTGTAGTGTGGTTTCACCAGTGTGCTTTAGGGAAATTGTTAGCCTGTTCACAATCCACGCTGCATCATTTGGCTTGGGGAACCAAGGACCACTGCCTGGCAGAAGCTTCCAGAAGAGTTAGGTATCACAGTAATATTTTTAAGATGAGGTTGTATGAAAGACCGTTAATTCAGATTACTCCATTCTGTCTACCTGTACATAGAAAAAGAGCTCTACATTTCAGAAGAACTGGATCTCTGAAATCTCATTTGGCCCAGCCAAAATCTGATGTACTGTGAAATCTAGGTCTCAAGGGAAGCTTTGGATGTCAAGCATCTGCCTAAGTAGCGCATTTCAGCAACTGAATGTCAAGTGAAAGCTGGAAACAGTATGTAGAAGTGTGAACACACATTGCTGCATCTGTAAATACTTTATTTCTTAAAAAATGTAATGCCATTAATCCCAAAGCTATTCACTCCTGAGTTTACCAAATATTTTCTTCTAGATAAAATCAGGGCCAGCTTTGGAAATAGTGTACTGGCAGCAGTGCATTCCATGCTTTATCTTTTACATAAGCCTTTCATTCATGACTCCCAGGTATTTTCAGTATCCTACAGAAATTTGAACAGGTAATTTCAGCCTTTCAGAATAATCCCTTATCCTTTATGCTCTTCACTTTCTTGAGCTGATTCTTTCCCTGCCTCTCATTTTTAAACTTTCTTGTTTTGAACAGAATGCAAAACCAAGGAGAACTGTTTGTTGGCTTAAGCATTACCTTTAGAATGATTTCACTTTCTAAATATTTCAGACAAGACAAAATGTGTCAGAAGAAGACATTCATAACACTGAATGACAGAATACCCATGTTCTAGCAGTTGTGGCACTTTTCTGGAAGGTGAGAAATGTAGCTCAACACTCAAAAGAAAAAATTAGTCTGAGACCCCCTGGTAAATGCAGCAGAGATCCAAGGGAAATATTTACTTCAGCCTAATTCCGCCATGCCCCCACCCCTACCCCTACCTCTATCCCCACCCTGCTTTAAACAAACAAAAGTAATCCTGTTTCAGACTTAATTTTAAAGGAGGGAGAGGATTGACTTGTCAGTTGGCAGAAAAAAAAAACAAAAATTGCATAATCCATCTGAAAGTAAAGATCTTATTGAGGGAGGGTAGAAATAAAAACATTGGTCTCTTTAGATTTAAACCCCCTAAAAACTGTAACATTTGAGTTTGTTTCTTACTCACAGTTGACTGCAACTTAGTTTTAATTTTCCTTTATTACACTTACAAGCTGTCATTAAATAGGAATATATTAAAAAAATCACTCTGGAGAACTGTGGGTGGCATCCTCACCTCACTAAGGTCAATGAAAATATATCATTGTGAATCAGTTCCATCCTTTAAAGACAGAATACCCAAAGTGAACCTGATTTAAACTATACAGCTTTACTGGAAACTGTTTATACATATTACACATTGCAGAGCAATGTGAAGATTTTGAAGCTGTCATTGATATGTTCAGCCTCGCTGTAAGGACTCAGAAGCCAATATTTATGTTCAAAGAAATGAAGATAGCCTGAATGGAATTTATCTTAACAGCTGTGGCCTCCTAACACACCTGAGATAGTTAATGAAGGTCTGTTTGCAATCTTTGAAGAGTAGAAATTTAGGGAACACTTAATCTCTTCATAAAGGAGAAAGCTAATCTGAGCTGACCCCACCTTGTTTATTGGTATTGACTGTATAGAAAGAGTGACTGTATCAAGTGTAGAAAACTATTACATACCTGCATAGACATGTGAGGTGACTGTCACTGTCCTTGTCCCTGACCTCATATTCCAATGCATCTGGGAGATTTTTGCATATAGCTGAGCCAAAAAACACGCTATCTCTCTTGAGGCTCTTTTTCCAATTGTTTTCTTATGGACCAGTCAGAGGAGAAAGTATGCAAAATTATACATGTTTTAAATGAAATTAAAAAACATTCCAAGCACTTATAAAATTTTGTGGGTTTGGTTTGGAAATAGGCAAGGAAGGGGGAGAGTTGGTAAATGGGCCCTTAATGTTTTTTTCCAGATGCCTCACCACTCTGAAGGAGCTGGAGTGCAGACAGGGAGTCAGTTCAGGACAGACAAACATACACATCTCTACAAATGTTATTGGAAATCACAAGACTGCAAACCTTCATTGATTTTAATAAAAGGAAAAATGCAAGAAAGGCAGTGCAACACCAAAAGGAAAAGGATTTAATTTCTAGTTGCATCTTCCATCTTTAAAAGAAAAAAATATTAACAGTGTTTCCTTGTAGTTGGTACAGTTTGTTTTCTATATGATTAATAGGAGAAAAAAGTTCAGGTTTTTTTAATTTTTCAGAAAAGCTAGGATTTTTATCTCAAAGCTAGGATGGCTTTTAGTATCTTAAGGTCTCACTGGGCCTTTTGTGCCTGCAAAAACCTCTTAGAAATTTCCCAGGAGAGGACTTGATCATGTCATTTCCAAGATTTAGAGATGGTAAATATGCTGAAAGTTCTTTCTAGCAATGAAAAATACATTAAAATAATGAAAACATGTATTTTTCATTTTTAAATATTTCATTTTGGCTTAGATTGGCCAAGTAAGAAGATGAGTGACAATTTAAGTTATTAAATTTACATTAATCTGTTTTTTATGCTGTTAGACTGCCAGTGACTATTTGAGGACTTCTTTACATCAATGATTTCCATATATTTCAAATTCAATTCAAAATTTTAATCCACATCTTGAATATCCTACATCAGAGTACTCTGAAGTATTTTTGCTTGGTACAAAAAATGGAGAACAGAAATGTGAGGTTGTCTCCTGAAAACCTTGATGTGTGATGAGCAGTATTCCAGGACTGTGGTATTCAATCTGTACTAAGCCATGTGTCATATTCCATCTTGAAGAGCCTAATATAAAAAATTTTCCTCCTGAGGCTTCTTAAGTCTCTGAAACAGTTAAAGATTAGGGATACCATTTGCAGCCTGATTATTCATAATCTCCTGGACTACAAGAGTTCAAGAGTTTTTTAAAATGTTTTAATGCTGGAATAAATAATATAAGTTTGAAGTCTGAGTTCCAGCTTTTCAGTTTCTTTGATCTGAGTATAATTAAAAAATATCTGATTTACACAAAAAGTTCAAGAAACAGAACCTAGTTTTTCTTTTTGCCCTGAAGTATTGGAGTTATTTTGAATGGATAAACTAATTTTGCTATTATAGCTACAAACAGTGATCATTATTCTCAGCTTAGATTCAAAAACAGAGAATTCTGGATATAAAACCAATGTAATGCACACTCTGCTTTTTCTTTTTAACTGAGTCTCAATTCCAAATTCTTAGATTTTTGTCTTCCAATAAAATTAATGAAAGACACATGAAAATACGTTAAAGAAGAAGTGTATTCATGCTGTGCTGAATGTGAAAGCATTTGGGAGACCTATAAACTGAATGCCAGCTGAAAGATATTCCAAATTCTGTCTGAGCAATTAGAGTTTGAGACAGATATGGGATTTCCAGACCTCAAAAGTGTATTTATGTATCAGGGATTAAGAAGGTGAAGAGGAGTAAAAAAAATCGGTTGTTTCAGGAAGAAAGGGGTCATTTTACATTACAAATACTTCATACACCGGTCTGTGCAATATTGTAGGAGCTGCCTGTAGACTTGGCAGTGAAGGAGGAGACCAATGCCAGTCCTGTGTTATGCTCAGGAAACAACAGAACCATTAGAAAGACTAATTCCTCCAAATAAGTGCCAAGATGTGAAGTAATAAATATTTGATGCAATGCAAAAAGAGTGACAATGTTTTCATCCATACCACTGTGAGGTGGAAAACTTATTTGAAACTCTCAGTCATGACCTCAGACTGGAGAACCTCCTCACTGGAATAGGTTCAATTGTTCAATTGGTTCAAAGGTTCAATATTTTCAAGATTGCATGGGACATTTTAGTGAAACAGCAGCTCTCATCCAGCCTTCCTGTGTAAGGACACTGCAGTTTCTCACCACAGTGAGAATTCTTTTTGGCAGAATTTTGTCATTCACATCCACGCTGAATTATTGTAAGCCATACAGACACCTTTTGATTGGAGTTTCATTGTCAACTTGAGAGACAACTCTGGAGTACCAATACAAACAATACATATTTTGGGTTTTTCGGTTTAAAAGTGGGAAAATCACAGGGATGGACGCTCCAAGAGAGAAGAGATGAAGGGGAAATACTCTCTGCAGCTGTTGAGCTGTGGAAGTTCAAGGCATAGAAAGGTGGTTGGTTAACATGGCTAGAATATAGACAGAGTTGGCCATAGACCCCTTTTAAAGGTGTTAGGGAATGGACATGCATTCCATATCTTTGAAAACATAAGGGAGAACTGAACTCTTGTATATATTGTTGGAAGTGTTTTTATACCATGGGGTCTTTGAATTTGAAATTTCAAGTTTGTTATGGAGGTTCTCTGTTTCATTCAAACTGCACAGCTAGAAGTTACAGTTTCCTAGGTCAGAGTACAGGTATTTTGACAATAAACACTAAATGGGGGAATTAAAACAAATTGAAAAATGAAAGTATTTATTTTCTTTAAAAATTATCTTAGAAAGCAATATTTCATCTCCATCCTGGGGATTGGCTACTTTGGTAAAACTTCAATGACATTCAGAGTTCAAGCCAAAGTTTGTGTTTGTAAAAAGGTCCATTTGTTTGTAATGAAAGAAAGCAAATCTATCCATGTCTTTTGTTTTCTCCTTCACAGAAAACACATTTTCCTGATCAACAACAGAGTATTTATATATTACAGAGTCATAGAAACATTTAGGTTGGAAAGAGCTGTAAGACCATCAAGATCAACCATAAACATATATACATGCTTGTGCACAAGGTGCCAATACTGCTGTATAAAACAATATCTTAGACTCAATAATCTTAGAGGTCTTTTCCAAAATAAGCAATCCTATGATTCACTATATGTGTAAAAATAGTTTAAAATATATATGTGTATTTATAGACATATGCGTATATTTGCATACATGTATATCATAGAATCATAGAATGGTTTGGGTTGGAAGGGACCTTAAAGATTTTCTTGTTCCAACACCATGCCTTGGACAGGGACAGCATTCTCTGGACCAGGTGTCTCAGAACCCCATCCAGGCTGGCCTTGAACACCTGCAGGGGTGGGGGTGTGTGGATGGGGGCTGTGGATGTGTGTGGATGTGTGCATACACATGTGCAGGCATATCTGTGTGAGGATACACACACATACATTTATACAAGTTTATTTTCATACATGTATGTATCCAAACCAATAGGATTACTGTAAGTAAATAAAAGTTACTCTAATACAGGGATAATCTTGATGCAAAAATAAATGTCTGTAAACTGTAAATGAATTTTTTAAAAGCAATGTGTTTCTGTCCATATCAAGATGTTTTGTGCATCTAGCATATAGGAAAATTAGGACTTTAAGCATTTTTAGGATCATGATGGATGGAATTGTTTGAGAGATTATATGATTTGGTTCTAAGTGGAAATGGTAGACTGGATTTGGTGTCCTTGGTCTGTTTCTCACAGTTTATTTGTAACTGTTGTTTATGTTTTAAAGCTTAGAGAGAGGCAAATCTTGAAAAGTTTCAATGAGCTCCACTTTTGGAGCTTCACAAAGAATGGACCGGTTGAATTTTGTTAAACTTCAGCCTTCAGACTGAGATGGAAGGCAAGAACAGCTGTTCTGAACAATTATTCTAGTTGGAATAAAGCAGTCAGAATTAATCAACAAGAAAGGATCCAGTAAATTATTGTTTTTGTGGCACATATTCTTCAGATTTGTTCCTGTGTATAGCAGAACAAACTGTCTTTTTGAAATAATCTGAGATATATTATAAATTTTTGATTGTTTGGCTTCACTTAATTTTTAAACAGATCCACCCACATTATTAAAAACTGATCATAGTTCATGATCAGCACAGTTGACTTCAGAATTACAGATAGTATATTCCACTGATTTGAAATATTTGGTGCTTGAACTTGATAGTACTAAATTGATGTAGTTAAATTCTTATGTGTTTAGCATATTCCAGAGTGCATTAGAACTAAAACACTTTGTTATGATTGTCTTATTTTGGCTTCAGAATGATGACTTTTTTTTTCAAAAAAGTTCAATCAGTATAACTACACTGATTTGGACTGTTCCCAATGCTTTCCTTTTTTTTCAGCACCAGTAAGCTTTTGATAATAACTTTCAATTGATAACACATTTATGATTTCACTGTGATTCTCAACGTGAGGTGTCACAAAACCAAAGGTTTTGGTGGCTTGTGTTGGTGTTTATTTAAATCACTTTCATTTAAAAGTTGAACTGCAAATACAATGAGAAAAGGCTTTCTTAAGCTGTCCACGACTGCTCCCCAGTCCAGCTTGGAATTTTTAAGAAAATAACCTTACTTTTGTTACTTGACTACCTTCCTGTGTCAGTACTGGATAATGCAGATAAACGTTAGAAATTATAAAAGGTCAGAGACTTCTATAGAAAGTAAGTTGTCATCTTAGGCAGCTGAGATTTATTTTATGAATTTGAGACAGTAATTATATTATTATTATCATTATGAAAGTAAATATTGCAACTGTTATTAAAATCAATGTTGTTGGTTTTTGTTGTTCTGTTGGTGATGTTGTCATTATTACTACTATTAAAATTATTCCTGTTGTAGTTAAACTGGAGAATATTTGTAGAAATTGCTAAGTAAAAATAATTACTCCAAAAATTTGGTCCTTGTGCATAGTCAGTTCTATTAGATTTCTTTGAAATTAACTATCAATCAGTGGTAATGTCTTTTCCCAAAAAAGTTTTTCACAAATTCTATTCATTTTTTATATTAATGATTAATATTTTTGGTACACATTTGCATCAATTTCTACTTAAAGTGCAGTTTGCATCAGAAGCATAATTTTTTGCAGAAGGCTTAATTCTTTTGCTGTTCATTTCTTTATGGAGTAATTGTAAAATCTACTGGGTACTTTATCAAGGGAATGTGTTCCCTCCCAAAGAGGGACAGACAGCTCAATTTATTTCTGAACAATACCTTGCTGTTTGACTCCTGTGTTTATATCTGACCTAATGCCTTATGAGTCTGGTATCATGTTAATCTATCATGTTAACTAATACATGTAGCTTTTTTATTCAATATATACAGCTTGGCAAATCTAGAGACTGCCCCATATACAGCAGCTTCACAACAGCAAATCCTTATTGTCCATCTTCCACCTCTGCCTGGGAAAAACTCTCAGTCCACAAAGGTTTCAATGCCACCATTTATTAAAAGTCACTGAGATATAAACACATTATTAAAATGAGGCATATGCATCATTTAAAAGAACTAGAGAGGGGCTATCTGTCTTCACCCTCTACAAGAAGAAAAAGCTGTTTTATTTTAAAAGTAATGCAAGAAAGTAGAAATCACTTGCTATTTACCAGAGCTGTAGCAATAAAATATCACACAATGTTGAAAGATATGCTTTTAAAATAATTTCAATACTAAACACTGAGATCAAAGTCAAGAGTAATTGCCCAAATAACACAACTAAATAGCTACAATTCTTGAAACTAGGCACCTAGGTAGTAAACCAGCAATGAAAATTAAGAATAATCAATATGGCTGAGACTAAGGAATCTCTGAAGGCAATATCCTCAGCTACCCAACATGATAGACTAAGTATAGAATTTTTTTTAATTTGTCCTTCTTTTTTTAGCTCAAACATGAGGTCTTACATGTTAAATGGATTTTACTTTAAAAAGCTATAAGAGAAAGAATAGAAGTAGTTTGACGACCAGGTAGGGGTCCACGTATTTATGTTCCTACAGGGCAATTGCTGGGGTGCTGTCATTCTTCTGGATCCCGAGGTGCTGCATCACTGGTTGTGTAAAGCCCCAGCTTCAATGAATCAGAAGCTTTCTGCTTAAAATTTCTATATACCTTCATTTTATATTAGCACCAAAGCTCAAATATTCTCAACAGCATATCTGTTAGAACACTTGTCAGAAAATATAAGGATAGTTTTGAATTCCCTCAGATTGGAATGAAATTAGATTTCTCACTTTTTAAAATTAATTTACTTACTGCATTGCTGCTATACAAATATTTGGGTGAAGGTCAATATCACAGTAAAACAAGGTGAAAACAATTCCAGTAGCTGGAATACAGCAATGATATAAAATAATTTTTATTGGAGTTTTCTTGGAGAGAAGCAAAAAGGGCAGTAATAAAATACACTAGTAGGAATATTTGCAGACTTAACACCTACCCAATTTACAAATATAAAGTTAAGTGCTAATACTTGTGTGAAATGTTGCCTTTGAATTCATGGAAATCATGCTACAAATCACAGCAAGGTGTATAGCCAGAGATTTTTTATTTTTTTTTAATGAGAGAAGACTACTGGCAGAAAAAAAGTTCAGAATGACTGTTCTTGGATTTATTTAATTATTTCATTCAGTGGGATATAAAGGCAGCGGGTACCTGTGGAGCAGAAGGGAAAGATAAGAAAGCCATTACATTTATCTTGTGGTACAGAAAGAAAGGGAAAGGGAGGAGTAAGTATTTTTAGAAATTCAGTGGAATTTTATTTTGCAATTGATCCTCTAAAATTTGCTCTTGCTCGTAGCAGTATGTGGTCATATCCCATGGGCATGAGCTGAAACCACAGCCACCAATTTCAATGAATTTTACTGGCACAATTTCATCATTGTGTTGCCTACATCATGGCAAATTTTTTCAGGAAGAAGAAAGATACAGAACATCTTGGAGGAAAAAAGTACACTGCATCACTTTGTTTTGGGCAGTCATAATTCCGTGGGATGCTGACTGACATTTCTCACTGTAGTTGAGTTTTATACGACATGAAATGAAGTGAAAAACACTAGATTTACATCACTCTTTCAGAATCCAATTCCTTTTGTTGTCTTTGGGGTGATTCAGATTTCTTTATCCATCTCAATCATAAGGGTGCCTCAAAAGAGATGCCAGAGATGGGCTTTTATTTTGGAAAGAAATACTTGTTTTCCCCATGTCCTAATAATTGTGTAAAAGAGATTGCAGGTGCTGTTCACCCTCTTCTCTTCAAAGGTTGGAACTAACCCAGGTCAAAATTTTGACTCCGTGAACTCGGTGGGAACCTCCCACAGACTCTGTTGGGGTCAGGAAGGGTAGCATTAGATAATTGTCACTCTTCTGTCTTCTTTTTAGCCTCAATAAAATAGGTTGAAATGGTTCTGACTCAGCTTTAGAGATGTATGGTTTTCAAGCTCAAAAAGTTTTTGAGTGAAAGCTGAGACACATCCTCGTTAAATGACTGCAGCTTGTTTGGGGTATAGTTAACTTCCAGGGTGTGTACAGCAGGGAAAAACACTGTGTAGATTAAAAATTGTTTACTCTGCAAACCCTAGGAAACATCTCGAGTTTTTAGAGTTATATGTGAGAGATACAGGATTATCCTGAACTAACAAGATATAAATCAAATAATAGCAAGAAGACATGTAATACTGACACGTACTTCTAAATTGTGAATTTTTTTTTTCTCATTTATTTGGATAAATAAATTACCATTTGCACTAGAGTACAATGGGGGTTCTAAGTCTGTTGGCTGCTGAACCAGCTATGGAGTAATCAAGCTAAGGGGAAAATGGAGACAGTGTGGCTAAAAGTTGTGAGGTGTCAGTCAGCATCATGCAGGCAAATAGGGGCAAAACAGAACCAGTGCTAGGGATTAAAAGTGTTTTGTTCTAGAGCATATGCAGATGTTAACAAAGGGACTCAAGTCTTACACTAATGTACATTGACTTACATATTTCCTATGAAGTGGTGCCATTTTTCCAAAGCAAAACTATTTGACTTTTCAATTCAAACAGAACAGATTGGCTGAAGTTAAAATAAATTATATTTGGAATGTACTGTCAGGTATTTAACAGGCAGTTTTCTGACTGAGCACATTTGAAATGCTCACAAAATATACTTGATTTGACATTAATTTTATAGAATTTCTTTCTGCCTGAACTGAAAAATGATGATTTTCATCTATCCAGAGGTTTAGTCTCAGAAGATGACAGAGATTTGTTGAAAAATAATCAAATAATCAGAAAATCTAAATTATTGAAAGGATATGATTATATTGAATAGCCCTTAAGGGTAACAAAACCAAAAGAATTTTTTTTTTTTTTTAATGTAGATATTTGGAACAACAATATATCCTTGGAAAAATGCATTTTACATAGAAAAAAGGCACGGCTAATTTCTCAGATAACAAGCAAGATATAAAATACAGAAATCAACTTCCTTAAAAGAATTGCTACAAGAAATCTGTGTATTATCTGGGCACTAGACCAGAGCAATTTGTGTGTGGTCGTTTGAATGAAAAAACAATATGCAACTCTAATTGAAGGAAGGGGAATTTGGCCCATAGACTCATTGCTTACTAGTCAAAACAGAGATTTAAGAAAATATAGACTTGTCTTTATTCTAATACGTAGTTTTGGAGTAAATCAAGGAGTGCTCTGTTTAGATTAGATTTTGCTGAATGCCCCTGTTTACTTGTACTAAGTGCTGCTGAAGAAATAGAAGAAGACATAGACCAGACATTCTATAATTTAAACAGTCTGATAACAGAAAACATACAGTATACTGAGGGGAAGTGTCTGTTGATTTTGATTTACATTTCATTCATTTACTAATTTAAATAAATTTTAAGCCACCTGCATTAATTTGAACATATTTCACTAAGAGCTGGCCAAAGACCAGAATAGATGCAGAAGCAGCAAAAGAGAAGGAAAATCATGTTGCAGAGCTAGAAATAAGGTGAAATTTAGCAGTACAAGTGAATTCATGAAGATCTTAAGTCTAAAAAAAATTAAATTCATGGCACAGGAACTGTTTAATCAGGAATTATACATAAGTGCTTCATAAGTGATGGATTAAAGCATAAGGCTTAGGGTGCAGATCTCTGGGGAAGGGAGCATGGTGCCCTGGAGTGTCAGCCTGGCCCCCAACAAGCCAAAATCCTGAATGAAACTCTCTGATCCTCCAGCCACAGCACAGGGAGAGTTAGAGATATCAGGATGATGACCCAGAAGTTGTTCTTAAGCAGAAATTATTTAGTGTAGGGTTGCAGCTGCATTGCTGCTTCATCCCTGAAAGATCCAGATCCAGGCTTGTGGGTCTGCTCAGAGCAAACTCTCTGACAGTTCAAATGGAAAAGGCAATGTTTAGAACAGACTTCATCTTACCTGCTAAAAGTGAAAGGTTAAAACATAGCCAAAACCAGACAGCTTGAGAGAAAGTGTGTCAGTGTTTAAGGTGCAGAACTTGGTAGTTTAACTCAGTACAAAACTCTCCTAGTTATGGTACTGAGCTGACCTGGGCTGGGATCCCAGATGTTGGGACTGCAGCCTGGAAGGAGACATGCATTCCACCCACACCCTGATAGCACAAACATTAGCAGAGGGACTGCATTTCTCCAAGGTTAATGCCTTACCACAGGAATACAATCTGTTTTCCATCTGCCTCTCCTAGTTCTTCTCCCTCCACCAGTGAATCCTGGAGCAATTTCAGCAGTAGGCATGTGGAGTGTGCTTCCTTTCCTAAACCACAGAGTGATTAGGGCACTCTGCTAAAGGAGATGGGTTGGAATCCCTATAAGCAGGTTAAAATATTATTTCAGTCTTTTCTTGTCCAAATCCTGAGACTGGAAGCCAAAAGTAACATCAAAGTAGTATCATTTCCTTCCTGTGCTTAGCAAAAGTTTTAGTAACATGATGGGCATACAGTGTTCGTACCGTCCTCAGTTTGATCTTGTTGCCAGCAAGGAAGGCATATGCAAATTGTCATGGATTCAGTTGTCTGTCACTCAAAATTACTTCTTTTGAGTATGACTGGAGAAAAAACATCCTTTGGGAATTCTTTGACTTTCTTCTTTTCCGAATAGATTATATAGCAAATAATTTTACTTAGTTTTGTCTCTTATTAGGAAACATAATATTTTCTTCTCTTCTGGATGCACAACACCCTCCAGGTCCATTCCAACCACCCCATCCTGACCTCCTTTGTTTTCAAAACATTTTTCTGCATGTACTGGACTCCCTGTGTTAACGCTCTCCCTGTTGCAGCACACTGGTGGAACGTACAGTCCTGTTCCAGATACAAATGTTTGGCATGATGTTCCCAGCTTGGAGTCAACTGTTTATGACTTTCCTCAGCAGCACGACAGCACTCTTTGATTAAATATGCTCATATTTCTCTCTGTTCTGCTTTAGTTTATGTTGACCAAAAATATGACAATTAAATTCACCTACTTGGAACCTTACCAAAATAAATCATCTCAATTTTGTTTGAAGTTGTGTCTCTCAGAACAAGCCAGTAAACTCCTGAGGAAAAAGAGCTACAATAAGTAATAGGCAACATTTTTTCTATGTACAAAATGAAGGTAGAATCAAAGAGCAGTACAACACTGGGCTGATACTGTGTCACTGTGCTGCAACAGAATATTTATTTATTACCAACAAACTATGGGTCTCTACAAGTACCTGAAAGGAGGTTATAGTAAGGTAGGGGTCTGTCCCCCAAGTAACAGCCACTGGACAAGAGGAAATGGCCTCAAGTTGCACCAGGGGAGGTTTAGATTGGATATTAGGAAAAAAATTCTTCACCAAAAGATTTGTCAAACACGGGGACAGGCTGCCCAGGAAAGTTGTTGAGTCACCTACCCTGGAGAAATTTAAAAGATGTGAAGATGTGGCACTTAAGGACATAGGATTAAGTGGTGATTTGGTAGTGCTGGATTAACTGTTGGAGTCAATGATCTTAAAATATTGTCTAATTTAATTAGAAAATATTTTAATATTTTAATAATTCCATGTCAATTGCAATAAGACTATTCTTAAATTGTGTGAATTTAACTCTTAATTAACTCTGAAGTTAAGTTTTGCAAAATATGATTAAAATTATTTTAGTTCTATTCTAAACTAACAATTTCAACATTTTCAAATAGTTTTGTATCATAAAAGAAAGAGAGGAGAAGGAAAGGGGAACGGCTAAAAAAAGATGAAAATCCTCTTTATTGTGTAAGTCAGACTTCAAAATAGTCACATTATTCCTAAATTTGTCTGAAAATACTTCCGTGGATAGATAGCTTCTATTTTCTCAGGAAGTTCTCTATGTACCATGTTACAGTGCATATAGCAGTGTAGCTGACTGACAGAGAGTTGTTTTTTTTTATTGAGCATTCAGATACTCAGTAGAACATGGAAATATGTAACATAATGATTTTCTTGGTGGTGGTTTGAACACTGATGCAGTGTTTAGGAATCTGGCTTCCTTTAGTGTAGGGAAATGGTTTGTTTGTACAAAGTATAACTGTAGCAAAGTAAAACATTTATCATCAATGAAAATTTATCTAAAAAAACTAAAAATATTTCAGTAGAGGTTACTGTAGGAGAATAATGAAGTGACTATTCTTCAGCTGTGCAACACACAGTACCACCCAGAGAACAAGCTGCCCTAAAAACAAGCACCAGCTGCTATCTATTGTTTTACATTAATTATAAACTTTGTAAGGACAAGGGGTGATATCATCAAGTCACAAAATCTTTTTATGTCAGTTTTGTGCCAGTTTTAGGTCAAGTACTGGTTTATTTTTGTGAAGTTAGGACTCATAAGAATCTTACCTTTTTTTTCTAAAATGTTTGAGATTCAAGATTGAGAGGCAAAGGGGACAGCAGAAGAATGATCTAACAGTTAAAGTCTGAAAACCAGGGAATACAGGCTCATATTTTAAGGTTTTATGATTTTCAGACATTCCTTCCTAGGAAATATTCCAAGGTGAGCATCCAAAGTTTGTCACACTTCTGAAAAACTTGTCTCTGGTTTTGAGTTCCAAGCTTCATCTTATTAAAGTATAATTTGAAAACCTGATCATTTGCTACATCTCCAATGAAAATTATTGAAGTGGGAAGGACACCCTTAGATAATTGCTGTTTACAAAATGTTTCTTTTATTATGGAAGTTTATGTAAAAGCAAACTACAAGACTAAAGAATTTATTTAGTTTTAGAATTGATATTACAATTAGGCTGATATAAAAAATAGGTTTACTGTGGAAAAGAAACACCTGAAAGTTGGTCCAAGAACAAAAAACTTCTGTAAGCCAGGAAGCTTGTTTGAAAGTCTGCACAGGACCTGCAGTGTCTTGGGATAGACAGACAAAGCTTGT
Organism: Cinnycerthia olivascens; assembly: GCA_035048155.1. Lineage (NCBI taxonomy): Eukaryota > Metazoa > Chordata > Aves > Passeriformes > Certhiidae > Cinnycerthia > Cinnycerthia olivascens. Next base: position 623,724 of record JAWWMU010000054.1, on the reverse strand, counting down.
TTCACACTAAGATTTTTAAGGTCCACTCTCAGGTTTCAGTTCCTTCCTTTCCTGCTCCACAGGCAGTAGCAGCCTGATCCGAATGGCAGAGGGATCTCCCAGGGAAGGGGAAGGGTGCCAAGGGCTGGCTGTCCCCGGGTCACTCCCCCTGCACCAGCTGTGCAGTCAGGCTGCCTCTTCACCACTTTGTCCTGAGCTCTTTCCCGCATGGCAGCACCATCAGCACCACACAGGGTGGGTGGCTGCTTGTGGCCCTGTCCTGGTTTGGTGCTGAGTTGTATCCCTGCTCATCAGTTCAGCCCTTTCCTGGACAATTAAATAAATCCTCCTGGAAGAGCTAAGAGAGGTTCCTGTGTGTTAGTAAGAGAAGGAAAAAGAGAACACACCATCTTATTGACTTCTTGGGGAAACACCACAACTAATGGGTTATTACAAAGACAAGGAAATCCTTTTCTCTTGACATGGTCCAAGTATTTCAGGGAGAAGAAAAAAATTAAAACTGCCAGAAGGGAGAGTATAGGAACAGATTCCTCATTATAGCTGTGGGATTTTAAAAATATTCAGTTTTTGTGTTTCACCTTGCTCTGGGTAACTAGAGAACAAAGATAGATTGGAAATCTCACTGTTTTGGCATCAGAGTTTCCACACCCAGCACATATTAGATTCTGGGTATCTAAGATGAGACTTGTTACTCCTTTTCAAGAGGTTGGAGTCCTGGCAGGGCTTGACCTTTGAACTTTTCTCTTTCTTTTCCTAATAGAACTCACAGAGTTAGAAATTTTGACCTGTTGTCAAGAAGTAGATTCTGCAGAGCAAGAGTAAGTGATACAGCTATCAACTTTATGACAAATGGCAGTGATTATATCCTAGCAGGCCATCTGTGACTAATTTATGGCATCACAGGTGCACAGGAGGTGGAGGCAAGTAGGCAATTCAGTAGGGAAAGGACCAGTTATAGTCTCTCCATAGGGACTTCAAAGGTCAATTGATTAGGGAAGGCAAAAATTACATAGGCTGTAATCATAGTTAGGTTTTAATAACAAAATCAAAAGAAATTCTTATTAAAGGGAAGGAAGGCAGGAAGGAAGGAAGGAAGGAAGGAAATTGAAATATAAATGAAATATATTTTTATCCTTAAACTCCCACCTTGTTTTGCTTGCTTAAAACATTTTTAAAAGGCAAAGATGTATTTTTAGTGAAAATATTTTCTTCCATTATAGTAACCAGTAGGAAAATATTGAACAGCTGTAATAGCTATAATGTAGTAAATCCTGTAGAAAGCAAAATATGTACTTGAAATGAGCACTGGACAGTGAGCACAGCCTGACACAGTTCAGCACAGAGCACATAAATGAATTAAGGTCAAACTCACTCTTGATTTTGCAACAGGCTCTTCAAGAACAAGTCTCCTTTTCTGCTTGGGACCTGGATTAAGCTGCTTAAATTTGCTCTGTGAGTGGAAAGATGTGAGGTAGCCATGTGATGGCAGCAGTTTGATCTTTGTTCTGACTCAAGCCTTTCCAAGCAGGGGCCAGGAGCTGCTCAAGCAGAACTTCAGCACTGGGGTATTTCCTAAGATGAGGAGGGCATCGTGTCTGGCTGCCTCTGACTCCTCAGGCAGAGATCCATTAGTGATTCTGGTGTAATGTTCCTGGCCCATGGATATGTGCTTCCTTCTGTGACAAAACTTGCACTGTATTCACATAGGCATTTAAAATCCAAATATTTAATAGTATTCTTTTACAGTATTGAAAATATAGTCAATAATATTGTAAAAAGAATTCTCAAGGCAACAAAGCCCAAATTAAAAATGAACAAACAAAACAGCTTCAGCAGCAGTATTTTGGTTGCCTGCTGTATTGGTTTGTTTTTCTGTGATCATTGAATTTGATTGAAAGAATGAGAATGCTTATTTTAAAAAAGTAATTTTCTTTAGCACTATTCAGTATGTCTCCCAGATCCCCAAGCATGAATTAGAAACAGATTTCATATAAATAAGACTGTAATGATGAGTAAAAATAATGACAAATGTGATTGTTAATTATTTTTGGTTGCTTTCTGGTCAGAAAAAAAATTTTATTCAAACAAATTATCATAATCTGAATTAATTCTATTAGCTTAATATCATGCCCAGAAAACTGGATTGTGAGTGAGGTCAAGGGATTCAAGAAAGGTCCATTTCATAGTCCTGGAAAAGAGATCTGTTAATAAGTTTCCTTGTAATGGTCATCTGAGTGTAGTAAATTACTCCAAAATATGACAGCTTTATTCCAGATTCAGGAAGTGTCTAAGTAGGGGGTTAATGAGGAGTAGGTATTTTACTCTGCCTCTCTCTGTCTCTTTCTGTTGTGCCTTCTTTCCATAGACAAACCCTAAACTATAATCCTGCAGATTCAGACAGATTGACCCAATTCCATGTTGATAAAAAAAAAATTCCTCCTCTAGTCATAAGATTGGCCCATTAATCAATAAATGCATGCTAAAAGCAACAACAGCAAAACAAAAACAAGCAAAAAAAAAAAAGCCCAAAATACCCTTCTGAAATACTTCCATTGGTTTATAAGTTTTAAAATTTAGTTTCATCTTTCCCTGATTTTCACAGTAAGGAAAAATTGGAAGATTTTTCTAAGAAATGGAACCAAAAATGACAATCTGATGTAATGGGTGGTTTCAAAATGTTGAGATACAAGAAAAATGTCTTGAAATGTTCTTAAACATAGAATGATTATTGTCATTTCTATATCAAATGTAAGCATTCCAATAGCAAATTATAAACCAGAGAAAGAGGAATGGAATTTTTTGAACATCCCAGGCATTAACATTTTTGCTCTCCCTCCAGTGAAAATACAATTACTTCACTGTTATTTTACTATATTTTTCTTTTTGCAGATAAAAATGTATTTTTCATGGAAATTATTTTTGGGTCTTTTTTAATACCTCAATTGAGGGAGATGTAGTTAAGGTGATCATTGATTCTTGCTCCCCAACTGCCTAAGTTGCTCTGATTTAATCAGAAAATAGATTATGTTGGTTTTGGCTGGCATAGAATTTGGGAAAAGCCATTCTTTTTACCCTTTGTAGTATTTGATATGGTTGCAATATTGATTTTTCAGAGATGGATAAATGCCACAAGAAAATACCTTTTTACGGAGAGGATTCAAGGAGCTCTAGGGATGGTGTTTGGGCAGATAATCTCTGTTTGAGTAACATTTTCCTGAAGTGTGGGTTGGTTCAGGAAAGTATTTGTTTTCCTGATAAGAAGCCTTTGGACATTTTCCCAGGTAGTGGAACTAATTCATATGATACACTTCTATACTGTTACAATCAAATTTTGATATCTTAACCTACTTTCCAAAGAACATTGTTTTAACTTTCCACTCCTTAGCCTGCAGGTGAGATTAATTTCATTATCCTTTCTGCTGTGGCAGATCCTATAGGACCTCTCATCTCCAGGGTGTTTTTTCCACAACAAAAGTATTTGAAAATATATTTTGTAATAAACCAACACATAGAAAACAAACAGCATGATTTGAAGCTTAATCTTCAGGTGCTTTTTTAAAGAAACTAAAGCCAAATGCATCTCTAATAGAATATTTTACATATTTACATTGGAAACAGCTTTAGATGGATGAGGTTTGCCAGTGATGTACATATGAGGAAGTTTTATTCCTCTGCATATGGATCCTGTTCTACTAAACAATAAATACAACTGTGAAGATCAGAACAGCAGCTTTATATATATACAGAAGAAGTACTAGGCTCACCAGAATTAATCTGCTTGTGCTTATCCAATTTTACTGCTGAAGGGGAAAATAAAGGAGAAAAAAGTCTTCTACCTACAGAGAATTAAAACAGGATTTATTGCATAAGCACATACTCAGTTACCTCCTGACGGCTCATCATAAACCACAGTTCCTTTCTCTGTCTTTTCCTGAGTTATAGGTTAACAAATCATGATTTTGGCCTGAGGACTGCATGCTATCTGCTTTCACTGTTGCCTTACTCTTCCTTCTCTGTGCTGTTTCGGTGGTCCGTGTTTCAAAATATACTCTCCTCTGCTCTATTAGTTTTCTCCAGGACAATTCAAAAATAGTTCTGATGCAAATTGTCTTGCAAAATCATATTTGCATACATGATTTCCAGGATTTATACCAGAAATACAGAGAAAAAATTGTTTCCACAATTTGCTAAAAAAATAATAAATAGTGATTGTGAAATGTCAACACAAATTCCTGGGCTGCATCATGAATTTTGAACCAGCATGGCAAAAATAAGAAAGGACACGTTAAAATCACTTTATGTGGCTCCTTCATTTGTACAGAGAAATGGACATCAGGACAGGACAATAGAGGCATTCAGGTTATATACATGAAGAAATTTAACATGAAAATTATGGCAAAAATGAAAGCCAGAAAGTAAATTATGAAATTAATTTTATGTCACTCCTATGTTTCTTTCAAGATTACACTCATCTTTTCTCATAACTGACCTTATATTTGGCCATTGAAATAAGTGTTTTAAGCTCAGGTCTGAATTTATTTAGGCCACACATTTCAAATTCAGCCTATCCTGAAATTTGTGTTTCTTCATATTTGAAAGAATGGGCCTTGAGAACTCGCTGTTTGAATCAGAACTTTCTTAATTTGGCTGTCAAAACAAAAATTACTTTTATTTAAGCTACAGTGGATTGCTAAAGCTCTATTTTAAGCCACATATTTACCTCAATTAGTGTGTTTGAGGAGCATGGTTGCACTTAGTGCAGACAGGGAGAAGGAAGGGGATACAGGTAAAAATTTTTCTTTCCTCCTCTCCTCTCCTCTCCTCTCCTCTCCTCTCCTCTCCTCTCCTCTCCTCTCCTCT
>JAWWMU010000054.1:593071-608990 GCA_035048155.1 Cinnycerthia olivascens | reverse complement strand
CGCTCTTCCGATCTACCCACTTTACTCAACCGTGATGGAGTTCAGGAGTCTTTTAAAGGAGAATACATCGATAAGATAAATCTGTGTATGAGAAAAACAAGCCAAATATAGAGTGACACATAATAAAAGCATCAAGTTTGTTACTTGTATCCTATATTAATCATATTTTAGCAGCAACTGAGAGCCTTGAGAGACAGAGATAACTTGAAGAACACTAAGGGACAAATGAAGACTTCTGTGACACAAAAGTAATGCTATTTTTTCAATTAAGGATTCCTGGTTTCTTACCAGCATGAGAAAGCACAGATTTCTTTCCTCAAATCTTTTCTTTTTAACCTCCAGTTCACTGGAGGCAGCAATTCAGTGGGGGACTGATCCAGTTCCACTGTAGTCAGTGGAAAAGACGCTGACTGGGATTTGGATCAAGTCCTTACAGCACTGCAGGGTGGGGTTAACAATGTAAAAAGCTAACATTTCCAGATCTATCTAAGACCAGATGTGCAAGGCAGGAAACCATATGATTAGATTCAAACAATAAATAAAAAAGGAGTTGCCCTTGTTTAGAAGCAATTTCCACCAGTGGAGATTTTCTAACCATGACTACATACAGCAGGATTCAGCATTAAGTCACTGAGTGGCTGAACCTCTATCCAGCAAAGCCTACTGAATCTTTAGGGAGTCAGGATTAGCTGAAAGAACAAATGTAAGAGATCACTTCATGTCCAGCTAAAGCCAACAAAGGTTTTAATACTGAACTTTCTTCTGGTTTTCATTTTCAGCATTTTGAGCTAGTTATCTTTTTTGAATCTCCATTGTTGCAGGATCCTTTTAACTGATATAGTGTGTTTCCAGTTAATAAAAGTAGGCATTGCTTGAAACAAGACATATTCCTTTAAAGACATTTTGCCTTGGTTTTCTCTCCTTATTTTTCTCTCTCCTTCCCTCCCTTCCCTTGATTTTCTCTTCATTCTCTCATCTTCCTTCTTTTTTACTTTTCCTCCTCTCTTTCTTTCAATTCTTCTGTGAAAAAACCCACCAAAACTGCAAAACTCAAAGTAAAAATAAAATTTAAAAAACACAAACAACAAAACAAAACAAAAACAATACCTCAAACCAAACCTAAGTGGTTTGTATATGACAGCCTTACTTATTGCAGTAATGTGAGCACTTGATGGTGGTTACTGAAACAAGCAGAGTCTGGACCTCTTGTCTCTTTTACACTTTGTATAATAAGAGTTGCCTGTCTAATCTGGGTTGAAAATATTATATTGAAGCTTTTTTTTTTTTTTTTTGTAGTCAGGTTTGAAATATTTTTCCACTGAGGCAAGACTTTAAAGGAACTGAAAGGCAAATCTGAAATTTTCTAACTTCATGTATGTTTCACATGTATAGATGGAAATTGTGACTCTGTAACTTTTGAAGTCATTTACTATTGCAAAACATTCAATCAAATGTGCAGTGGTAAGAGAGGGGAGGTATGAGGTTACTCATAACTGGATCAGTCCCCAGAACCTAATAATATATTTAGTCAGGGTTTTCAGGATAAAGGACCCTGTGCTGACTTGCCTTTAAGTCTGAAATTTTTCACAACTGTGAGTAATTGGATCAGCATTTAGAAGCAGCCACTATGCCAAAGGTGGCTGAATAGGAGCTGATGTTAGAATCTTAAACATATTTAAACCTCTAAATTTACTAGTCACTATTTTCCCATTTATTATCACTGTGTAAGTAAGTAAGGATTTGTATGTTAGCACAAAGGTGAACACTGTCCTGTTTTTATTTCCATTTTTTTCTGTGTCAAGGAGGAAATGGCACACACCTGGAATGTGAACCTCTTCTCCTACTCAAAGAAAAGTTTGACAGAACAAAACACTACTGTTACAAATCCCAAGGCAGATGCTATGAAAGCTTCTCTCTGCCTTGCCTAGTATCACGTTTACTGCTATAGTTAAAAGATTTCTATGCTGTGGCAATAGTAACTAAAGGATAAAATTAGATGCTATTTTTTCCCCCTTCACAGAAGAGCATATTATAGGAACGTGACTTTCTTAATAAGAAAATTGACTATTTATTTTATGCCTAAAAATGTAGGTTTAGAAAGTAAGAAAAGTAGCAACATTCCTAAATAATGTATGGAGCTAATATGGTGCAGAAGGTAGAAGATCAGTTTCTAGGCTGTAGTTCAAAACCACTGCAGAATATGGATGCATGGGAGAAATTGATTCTTCGACTTGATGGAGGTCAGCCTGTTCCAGCTGAGGTCATTCTGATTAGTTTGGGCAGCTACCAAGCCAACTGGTAAACAGATGCTTTCTTATATGTTGATGGTTTAGAATAAATTAGGCCAAACACTTTGATTGTGGTTGATGTAAGAAATCTGATAAATACAGCCTTGTGTTTTCTTTAATTTTCTTCTTGAAATTTTCTAGGCAGCAAAAATATAATATTATACTTAGGAAAAGTAAGCTGACAGCATATAAACTGAACATGAACTGCAAATGCACAAAAAATTTCTCTGAGCTACATCATCCCTTCACTGCTACTGTGCAATTTCTGATGGGTGTTTGCAAGCACCCTGTGTCAAAAGTGTCATTTTTCATTTATTTTACTGTTATTCCCTCAGGTACAAAGCAAGTCCTGGATGAATTTTATCCTATTGAGGTTTTATGTGTATATGACTACAATGCAGACATACTCTTGCAATTTTTCCAAAAAAAATCACAATGTCTGCTGTAAAAGCTGCTTTTGCTTTCCTGGAAAGATATGGCTCAGAATTATCACAGCACTCAGTTCTTTTTCATTCTCTTTCCCCTCCCCCAGCTTGGAGGAGTTGGGGGAGGGCGGACAGGCAGTGTGCAGGGTATTTTGTGTTTTTTTGGTTTTTTTCATGGACTTTATTCAGCCTTGGCCTTAATTAGATTGTCTCAGAAAATTTAAGGTCCCTTATAGTTGGCAGTCGTGGGCTGCTACACAAACACAGCCACAGATTCACTGTGTTGGATTCTTCTGCTTCTTCCTGTATTCCCACTTTCTCCACTCACCCAGTGGCACATCACTGATTTACACCACTGCAAATAGTCAAATAATATCCATCTATGGGCTTCACAGACACACACTGGTTGCCTCTCTTGCTAAATGACACCTTTTTTAATTGTAATTTCCATAGGTATCTTGTCCCAAAGTAACTAAAGCAGGGGCTGTAGTGGCAGGGAGGGACAGGACAGGGACAGAAGAGAGGGTCTGTGTCAGTGCCAGGGGCTGCAGAGCAAAACCACCTGTTGGTAGAAGTCTCAGATCTACCCAAGGACTGCTGCAATTACTCAGTGTTAACTCATCAGAAGGTACTAAAAGTGAAGATTAAAGCTGGGCTACTTTCATTAAAGTCACAACTACAACCATGCTATGAAATAGAAACTATTGAGCCCATCATAAAGTTGCTGATAAAAGACTCAACTAGTAACTTTTACATACAGCTAGGACATATTACAACTTTGTTACAAATTTTGACATATACATATTTTATCTGCAGCATCAAAAACATCAGCATGTAACCAGTGAAGATGCATATGACTGGGCTCAGGCACAAGTTGAATGCTGAAATAAATGTGAAAGCCTGCTTCATTTCAACACTTTTGGATCTGCAATACAGAATGAAAATTTAACTTCCCGATCACCACTTAGCAGATATTTTTACGCTGTAAGTTATTTAAGGAAATATCAGGTTTTTTTACAGAAATGTGAAGCATGTTGTGTTGAAGTTAACAGTAGATATTGTTTCATAACACTGCTGACCTGGACACGAAATGGTGGAAAAGCTGCAATTATCTAGTAAATAATTAACACTAACAGTAAAAGAGACGTTTTTCTGTGACTTTACATTAACATGAATATATGAGAATAGAGATGAAGAAATTATCAAAAATGCTATAAACCATGAAGAAATTTATTGCAGCTGAGAGATGAGTGGAGATTGAAGACATTTTCATAGACTTTACTGAGCAGATGTCCTGCCATTTGGGTGCAGAACTTTTCGTACTTTAAAATCAAAATCACATGAGGGCCTTTGGAAAGCTGAGTTTTCAGGCTGTTTCCCTTTGTGATCTGTCAGAAGTTTTCCATTAAGAAGTACCACCCTGGACTGGAACTTGTTAAGATCATGATTCTGATCTCAGTTCTTTCCTCTCTCTCTCTAATAAATGACCTTTCATAAGGATTTCTTCACTACTGATAATCTGTTCTTTTCTTGCTCTGTAGTTTTTTTATTGTCAGTGTAATTTTTTTTTTTTTTTTTTCTGCCTGTTTCCTCAAAACAGTTGTAACTTCCCTAGAGAATTCACAGCTTTCCAGAACTGGAATGAGATTTTGCTTTAAGGAAACTTTTCTCCCTCCGCAGCCCCAAAACTGTGGGCTCTCCCTAAGAGCTGTGCTTCCAAATACTTACTGTCAGCCCCTGGGCATGCTTGCATGGGCTGCTGTTTCAAACTGCACAGCTTCCTCTGCAGTGCTGCCAGTGATGTTTGGGAGCATGTGGTCCTGGGACATGCTGGCATCCCTCCTGAGCTGTGCCCCCCTATTCTGTGCAGCCACCAGGGGACAGATGCAATTCTGACTTTTGGGAGCACCTCAGGCACAATATGTATCTTTCACAGTTATCTATTTTTTCAGTCAAAGGTCAATTTGGGCAAGACTTGTGATTTGACTCTTGGTGGATACAGCTGGGAGCCATACACATACAGGAACTGAATATAGAGCCTGACTTTGGCATAGGCTTTGCTGGAGGAAGATGCATCCCCGTTTTACTGCCTGACTTCACATATCTCATCATGAGAAAAGAGGAAAAGGCCTCAAGTTTCTCCAAGGTGGTTTAGATAGGATATCAGGAAAAATGTCTTCACTGGAAGGGTGGTCTGGCACGGGAACTCAGGGAAATGGTGAATTCATCCTTCCTGAAATGTTCAAAAACCCTCTAGATGTGGTGCTTAGAGACATGGTCTAGTGGTGGACTTGTCAGTGTTGGGTTAAGTGTTGGACTTGGTAATTTTATAGGTCTTTTCCAAGCTCAATGACACTGTGATTCTATTCATATGATTGGGAGCCTTTTAGACCAAGAACTTATTTAACACTTGAGTGACAGAAAAGTGATTAACCTTGCCATGAAGGGGTGCTGTACCTCCAGGAAGTCTGAGAAAAGGTTGTAACTTTTGCTGTGTGAGACTCAACTACTGCCCCAAAGGCAATCTGAGCTCCAGGGCTGCAGAGGTAGCAGGGACTCTGTGCTGTGCCACTGCTCTGGGAACCTCACCCCTTAGGGTAAGGCCAAAAGTTCCCACAACCTGACCTAAATACCTGGGGACAGGGATTGTAAAGCACTGGATTTAAGGATTCTCACTGCTTCTTAAATGCTCTTTCTTTTTTACTTGATAATATCCATACCCCTTTGGATTAGATTCTGTTATGCCTAGGAATGGTTTTAGAATGTGTCCTAAAACATGGGTAAAGATGGACTTCTTCATTCTTTCCACATTGCCAGTCTTCCTCACACAGACCAACCACAATGTGTCCTGCACTGAGCAAGCCCACACTGAAAAACAGACAGGAGTAACACAGCTCAGCTTTGTGGTTCACCACAAATGTGGCAACACTGACTCTAAACCACTGCTCCAAAGCAAAGCCTGGACTCAACACACAGTTTAGTACAATGTGTGAGTTTTATCTAAGTGGGCCTGACAACTGATATGCTGGGATCAGCAGTGTCTAACTTAAAGTATTTATATCAAGAAATCAATAAGCCTCAACCAATTACTTCCAATGAAGCTCAGGATGAAGGATAATCTTTAGGACAGCAAAATAACAGAGACTGATGGGATCAAAGCAACCCTCTAAACCATTGGTGCTTAGTTTGCTGTTGGTTCATTTTAGGGTGGTTGGCATTCTGAAAGCTTCAGAAATACCTCTGTACACTGAACTGGAAAACCAACATATCCCTACAGTTGCATTTTGATCTTGTTCTGTTTTGTATTATGTTTATTATTAAAAATCCTTCATGCTTTATATTATTTTCATATGTTGTTTATGAATGGTTAACAGCTGATTATTATCTGTGATGCAATTCAGGCAATGTATTGCAAATGGTTGAGAGTACATCTGTGCAAGAAACAGAAAGTTACAGTCTATTGATCTGCTTGATGTTTTGGCAACTGTGGCATTTGTTAAAGAAAGTATCATTACTTACCAGAAAAAAGAACAGCATGGAGGATGGACAAAAAGCAAATAAACTCCTGCAGTTTCCAGGCCAGTGCATGGACTTTTCTATCATCTCCCTTTATTTAGTGCAGCCTGGTCTAACTTCAGTGGGTGTGATGTACTGCCTTCAGGAATGCCTATCCTACAGTTTTCTGCCTGTTTTTCAGGTGTTTGCCAGGGTAATCTCTGTGCTGCAGTGGGCAGAGGCTGTAAACGTGAATGTAGGGCTCAGTAACTCTGAGTATTACATTCCCCTGTAATGTCACTGAATATGAGGAGTGTTTCAGATTAGGATCAGCTGCTACAAAAGGTTTCCAGAGCCTGACTTTGGGGAGATGGAGGGGTCTTGGCTGCACACACTACATCATCCAAATACAATTGTCTGCTCAGCTGCCTTCCAGGGACCTTGGACCTGAAAGCCCTGGCCAGAAGCTCATCCATTTTTATCTAAGAGTTTAGTAAGAGATCAGAGTGTGGCCTTTCCAGCCTCCATGTTGAGAAGCAAAGCACAGAAAGTAATTGGTTCCTTCCTCAACCCTAAGCCCATGAGTGTTTAAGGTAAATGAACCTATTCATGATAGAGACTGAGTCTATAATTTGAAAGGAGATATATTTTTACTTTTTTTGCTAGAATATATCAGAAAGGAAACTGTTTAAAATAAGATCCAGGCATTTCAGTAAGAAAAGAATTAAACAGAGCTTACATTTTCCAGTTCTGGATCAGATTATAATCTCCAGTGTATGTCAGCCCACAAGGAAAAAAAAATTGTCATAAAATCTGATACATTTATCTTCAATTGTCTAAAAAGTCTTGATAGAAATTGTCTAGATAAAGAAGGTAATGCATACAATTTTTTGCTTTGCCACTGAGTATTTGGAATTTATAGGCACCATAGAGCTCTGCAATAAAATATAAATAGAGCTATAAATATATACATAATCTTTGCAAAGTCAAATGAGGTCCACTGAATGTCCTGTACTTGTCAAGGCTTCCTAAAAACTTCCTTATCCTCAAGGAAAGAGAAACTTTGATCGTCAGTATAACAATTATAGATGCAGCAGATACATAGCACTTTCACTGGCTACAATACAGTTTATAGTCTATTTTTCACAGGAATTTACAATACAATAAAATGTAAGACCCTTCCTTAATTTTTTAAGTTCTCATTTTGCATTTGGGTTTGGTTTTTTCCCTCAGTATCTGATGGCGTCCCAATTTTCACCTGTTTGTAAAAAGTAATGAAACACTGAAAGACACAATGCAACCTTCATGCTTAAGTGGATAGAGACTTTAACCTTGACTCTCAATCTAAGTTTGACTGAAAGAGCACATGCAAACCCCAAATGAGTAATGCAGCATTTCAGGACCAGCATTCTTTACGTAGCTTTGTTTTCACCCTCCCTCCCTGGTTGCACTAAGGTCTCTAGGTAGTTAGTCCTGTGAATTTTGGATGATCAGAGCCACCTATAAAGGTCAAGTGATCAAGCTGTGTGGCCTAGAACAGTGCATCATGTAGAGTATTAAGGATTATCCTGTTAATTTTATTCATGTGTGTGGTCCTGCATATTTCCTGCCTGTTGTTTATATTATACAGAATATTTTTTTCTAGTTAGTCAGAATATGATATAGATACAGTACCTCTTTCCTATTTAACTATCCAAGTCTTGCTTTCATCCATAAAATCTTCACTACTGAAGCTTAGGATCCAACTAGGAATACATGAATGAACGTTTCTAGAGGAAGAATCATTTAGTTTGAAATATATGAAGGAAATGATGTGGTAAACATTTGTGTATTTATATGAGGACTTATAACTGACCTTGATTACTCCAAGGGAAGTCTGTATGTTTCAGTACTGGCAGAAGGAATAAAATGACACATTTCATCTATTTTAGTTAAATAAACATCTTGTAAGTCTTTTTATCTAAATTAATCTGTTCCATTTCACATGCATATAGTTTCCCATGAAAAAAGTGACTCCACAAGCTCTCCATTGAGGCAGTATTGCTAGAGATTGAAAATAAAAGAACAGAGGCCTTCCATCTGCCTACTTTTCTCTCTATGTAAGAACATATTTATCTATTTATCTCTCTATCCTCAAACTTTCAAGCCCTGCTATTCCTGCACACAAACCTTGTGTCAGATAGTTTCTCATCCAAAAAAGTGGCAGGTTTGATTTGAATTTCTTTTGTCTTTATTTTGTATTTAATCAGCTTCCACTACCTGACTTTGGTTTATTCTTTTTGTTTCTACTTTTTGTTTCTCCTGACAATGTATCCTCACTGTGTGTTGCTATTCATTCTCAGGTAGAATACCTGAGTTTACCTCTTTTACCTCAGTTTTTGACATTCTTTTTTATGGGAGGTATACATGTATTTAGTTGCAGAGTAATTGTCTTATTCTCCTTGGAAAAGATGTCTCACTTCATGTCATGTTGTTTTCACATTTTCTTCACTGCAGATAAGTCTTGCTCTTTCCAGAAAACACTTAATTGCCTAAAAATTGCCTAAAAATTTCTGTTGATACAATTATGTCGCATCTCTTCACAATCTTAAACTCTAATCTGTTAAAAGATTCTTTATGAGACTTAAATTTTCCTTCTAGTCTTATGCCTCAGTCCTCTATTTAAAAAAAAAAAATTAAATACCTCTCTTCTTCAGGTGTGCCCCTGGCAATCCGTATGGATCTCCGCTAAACTGGTTGAAAGCAAATTGCTTTGTACATGGTCTTGTGGCACCTGAGGCCCAATCTAGCAATCTACAGAAGAGAATCATGAAATCCATGGCAGAATCATGGAATGTGCTGAGCTGGAAAGGACCCATCAAGATCATGAAGTCCAACTCTTGACCCTGTACAGGGGGCAGGAACCACAGGGTCTCCTCATTGCACAGCAGAGTAGTGGACAGAGCATGTTCTTGTTTTGGCAATATCTTGGTGTTCACCCTGTGCAGATTATTCCTTTAACTGCATCTCTGTAGGATCCTTTTCCCATGAAGTTCATGACAGGATCACATCTTGCTCAGAGCCTGATACCAAAAGACAGGCTGGGAACTTGAAGACCTTAGTGAAAAGATTCCATCTTTTTTAGCACTGAAAATGCATTTAAACCAGACCAGATGTGTTCCTAAATGTAAAGATGAGTGAGGAATTAAAGCTTGTTTGATTCTTGATACTCACATTCATTTTTAATTGAGAACAGTGACTTGTTCTAATTAAGAAGCTGTAATACTGTCATGATTTGTTTAACCAAGGTGATGTTTTTTAGGGTCATTTATAATAATTAAATTAAATAATTTCCAAATTAAACATCCACAAGAGGAGGGAAAAATCATTAATATTTTTTCTGAACAAATGACTGAAGTGCACTGTGACATTATCCTAATTCTAGTGCAGCTGTTACACTTCACAGAATTCTACTATTTGTCTTCATCATGGTTCAAAATATAGTGCAAAAGAAATAGAAATGAAAACAAAATGGGAAAGGATATATTTTGTCTGAGTATTCTGTGAAATAATTATTCTGTGGTTAACAGGAAAATACAAGGCCATCTATTTGTTTATTTCCAGTTAGTTAGAAGTATATTGTTCTGCCAGAAGCCTGAGTGCACGGACAAAGGCTTTTGTAAGAGATCTTGGGAATTAAACCAACTTCCATATACTGCAGAGAAAATAAACCTGCTATGAAAGACCTTACAGGAACAACCAGTGTGCAGAGTCTGTCCTCGGGTGTGTACACAGCTTCCAGGGTGATCAGCAGAAGGAACATGTGCATCCCTTTTTTTATCTCCTCAGCTCTGTGGATCTCCACAGAGCTTATACAAATTATCAGTAACCCTATCAAAATTCCCTAAATAACTGCTGGTGCAAACCAGGACATTGTCTAGTTTCAGGTTTGCTCCTGAAACAGCTAGTTTTGCCTTAGGTTTTATAGAGAGGTTTTATATTCTGCGCATATTTATGGGTCTCTTACATCTGTTTCTTGCACATAGCTTTCCCAGGATATTCTTTTTGCAGATTTTTCTGACCTTACAAATTTTCCTCAAGCAAAAGGGCAAAAAAAGATGGGAAAGGAGCTTCCACTCCACCTCAGAAGACACTGACAAAATGGATCCAACAACTAAGAGTTCTGTAATTTCCTGTCAAACAGTTCAGTAACAGGCAAGATATAGCAAGTTTATTTCTCTAGGGCAAAATAAGCACAGAGGAAACCAGTACTGCAGTACAGTGTGTACATTACACAGAGCCAAGGACTTTACCTCAAACCATGGACAGACAACTGAGCACTGACCTAATTCCATTGAGCATTTTCCTTGAAGGCAGTGTGTCTACCCACAGTGACAAAAATTTTGACTGTAATTTTTAACTTATCTTGTGAGAACTTTTATTTATTTCAGTTTTAATCCAGAATTGTATTTTTACAGGGGAATGAAGATGGACTTTTTGTAAAGCAGATTTCTTTAATAGACATTTCCAATTTTAAATACTGGGAAAGAAATAAGACTTCCATGGCTTCCAGACAAATGAGACTTAGAAATTTTAAGTCTTTGACTTCCACATTGACCTTTCGTCACTGCTGAGTAGCTGTCAGCCATGCAAGACTTGACAGAACAAAAGTGGGATTAGATTTCAGAGACATTAACCTCCATACTCAGTGGTCTGGACTCTTTAGTGCATGACCTGAGAAGTAATTCTGTCTTGTTGCCACACGTGGAAATATGTAGATCCTAAAATCAAGCTCATTAAAATGTTTCAATAGACAAGATGGAGAAGAGGAAAAAGTGGAAACAAATACGCAGCAGCTGACAGAAGCTGGGCTTGGCAGTTATGTCCCCTTCAGAAACTGATTATATGGACCTTTCCATCTCTTAAAAAGGGCTTCCTTGTAAAGCAGTCAAACACCAAAAAGAATGGAGTGAAGAAAATTGGTAGGTATGCTTGGAAAAAACAAAACAAAACAAAACAAAAACCTTTAATGACTTTGGCTGTTATTAAAAGAGATGTGTTCTGAAGATATTTCACCTATCCTAATTTCCTGTTCTACCTGGGTGTGATCTGTCCCTGAGTTTCTCAGGAATGCTAGATCTGAAATCCAAGATGATTTTCCATTCTCCATTGAGCAGTCATTGAAATGTTTTGAAATTAAACAAAAGTTCAGTGGGTTCGAGATGTCAGATAAAAGAAATCAGAATTTCTCTTTGGTATGGAAATCCCAGGTGAGGAGATTGTATCCATGGGCTGCAGGTGTAGTTCCGTGCTTCCATATTCTGATTCTGTGGTCCTCACTGAAGCATAAAAGCAAAAAAAGAGAAACAGCAGGTAAAGAAGAAAATACTAATTTGGTTATTTTCCCTAAACTATCTGCAAGGAGATAGAATCAAGAACAAATAAAAATTCCCCCCTAATCTCTGGGAGACCTGATATAGTTCTGAAAGCCATGTCATTTAAGAAATGAGGCCTAGGTTTCAAATCTGAATTTCTCACTTTGAATATATATTGAGTAGGAAGTCATCATTTGATTTTTTCTTTTATGAAAATGTAGCTTACCTAGATCAAGAGTATTTTCTCCTTTTCCAGTTCCACAATGAAAACATCATATTCTGTGTTTTCTCGTAAAACTCAGCATCAAGAGAATCTGCTTTTCCAAATGATTAAATAGCCCCTAAAGAATGTTGACATAGTTTTGCAGCTTCCACTAATCAACTGAAAGAGTTGAAGCCCCACATGACCAAGTGCAGAACCCGTGCAAGTTCACAGTGCTGCTTGAAATTTGTTCAAAATATTTTGATAGGGTAATTTTGTCCTGGCAGGCTCAGGATCAGATCAAGTATCATCTGTTCTCCTGCAGCTACACAAAAGCAGCCCCAGCAGCATATGGTGGGCTCTGGCAGAGCTCACATGCCACAGCTGACCCTGGATCAAGGCTCACGCCGCACCGCGACCGAGCTGCTGCCCAGGTCCGGTATCAATGAGTGTGGAGCTGCCACTGCGAGCTGTGGTTTCAAAGGAAATACTCCACTATTAATAGCAACTACTGGGCTTGAGGGTGGGAGATGCTGAGAGCCCTCCCAGCCTATCTGATGGGACTGGGGCTGCTGTCTCTGCAGTCACCCAGGGACATCCTGCACTGGGGAGGGCTGAGCTGAGGGGCTGCCCATCTGTGCCACAGTTACACAGCTGCCACCTTGAAAACCAGACCCACTTCTGGGCCTTTCAGTAGCTCTTGCAAGGCTGTTATTTGCACAGATGTATGCACATGCACAGGACTGTTTTCTTGGAACTTTCTGGCCAATATCCAATTAATCTTTAACTACAAAACCTCTACTTAGAAACTGCTTTCACTGTGACCTCTCTTCAGAAAATGTATTTTGGTCCTATGTAAGGAGGATACATTAAATGCTATATAAGCAATATATTAGTGCTCATGATATTAAGTTGAACTATTTTTCATAAGTTTCTTTTGGTACTTTATGCACATTTTGTTCCAGTTCCACGTATAGAAAAAAAATCTGTATATTTCTATTGCATTACTTAATTTAGTTCATAAAACAAAAATAAAGAAATAAAGTTAAGAAAATTCTAGGTCTCTATTATAAGCTAGATATTCCTGGTACTTTATATCTGGTATAACTCCCGGAAAATAAAAAAAAAAACCTCTTTTGGAGGCTCATAGTCAATTTCAAACTCTATAAAATTTTTCTTCTGGAAAAAAACCCAGGTGGTTTGAGACTTCTAACAAAGCAAAAGAATGAAAGATTAATTTAAAATATGTTGAGACATTCTGTCTTGTGAAGAACAAATGTTTTGTTTCAACTTCTAGCTTTTAAAATCATCTCAAACTTCTAGAAACTCAGCTAGAAAGCTGCTCCAAAGAGATTTATTTTAGAGTATTGAAACAACAATTTATTCTTAACAAGACAAATGCAAATTTACAAGGCAATTCTGCAATGCTGACTGTACATTTTTTCCTAGAAAATGCTTATGAATCCAACTCCAATCAGTTCACACCTGTGTAAAATGAGTGTAAGCAGATGTATAATGCTTCTGTTAGAATGTGGTATTGCTTCCACTCACAGGGGAAATCCTGGCTCCAGCAACGTCAAAGACAGTTTCTCAAACTCATTTCTTCACACCTAATTCATGTTTCATCTTTAAGAATCTGTGATTTCACATTAGGCTAAATGTTGCTACTCTTACTAGTACAGTTGCCAAATCATTCACATTAAATAAACTTAAGTAAAGCAACAATTCAGATTTTTTACTTTATCAAGGGCCAAAATAGTGGTTCATGCCCTAAATATTTCCTGTCTAGACTACTATATTGGTCTTTTGGACCGATTTCCAACCTTTTTCCACTGTTGTTTCAAAGTGAAATGTACTCTATAGTTTGTTTCTTCCTTTTCTAAGCTCTCAAGAAGATGATGGGTTTGTTTTCTTGCCTCATCATATTAGGAAACGACAACGTTGGTGAGGAATCAATCCTGTATTTGTATTTGGATTGTGATTATATGAGAAAGCAGGAACAGATTCTGTGAGCTGGTAGATTACAATAGATAATGGCAAGCACTGGCCTCTGAAGTACCCTACTTATTGCACTCTGCTGAAAGATGAGGACACCCTGCATTCAGTGACTCAGTAGAGACAGAGAGGTCAAATATTCATCTGGGATTCATTCATTCCTTTATTCTGGACATATTTAAGTTAACTGTCTCAGCTAAATTAACCACATCATCTCCATGAGTAGCTCTAGATAATTATTTATATGGATAATCTTAGAGGCCTGTCAGCCTTTATAGGAAGCCTGTTTCAGTGTACTGAGGGACCTCTGATCCAAGACTCGAATAGATGCTTTATTTCTAGCATCTGAATTAGATCAGAAGAATTCCCTCTCTCATTTTCTGATGGATACTTTGTAACTTGTAAAGGATGCCTAAGGACTATTGTGACTGTCCATGGAATGATAAATTTAGGTATTTTTAGAGTGGCTGAACACTTCATTAAGTGAATAATAACCCATCATCTATTATTTTTAATAACAGATTGAGCTTGATGAAATTTATTACAACATTCAATAATTCTGTCCCATTCTTTATTTTAATATCTTGTTCTTTAACATTTGAGTGAATGATCCATCAGGATTCATAGTATATGTTTAAGTAATCAATTTTAAATTTCCCTATTTTCCTAAAACAGTGGCTTTTATTTCTTTGATATGTTTGTCCACGCACAATTTTTATTTTTCTATCTTTCTAACTTTAATGTTCTTCAGAAAAAGGTGAACCAAGGATTACTCATTGGCAACACTCCGTGCTTTCTTTTGTACTTGGGACATTGGCAACTTCTCTGCTCCTGTGATTTTGTAACCTTTGAAATTTCAGCTTAGTGACTGGGTACTGTCATCATGAATTCTGTTTTACTGAGTTTCATATTTAACATGTTTTTAAACAGGGAATGCAATTCATGCATGCCTCCCAACCAGTAGTTCAACAAAGCTCAAGTGTTGTCTTGATCTCATTGTGCACAGTTTTTAACAGTTTTTGGAAGCTTTCCAATAAAAATGCAACAGAAGCAGACAGGGAGAGGTTAGGCAAACAGTGCTGCATTATACATGGCTACATATAATATTGTGCTCAGGAAAGGCTAAAGAAATATAATTGCTCAAAGGGACCATTTCTGGGGAAAAAATAATGAACATAAGTAAATGTTTCAGAGTCATCTAGTTTGAAGAAATGATGAAGACCCAATCCATCCCTAGTCTACAAGATTTTTTCTCTCTATGAAACTTTCCAGTGGTCAATGGTATGTGAATCAAATGTGTTTTCAAAACCATTTGTAGATGATTTTACATTTCATCAGTTTTAACCTAAATCTTTGCAAATATCAGCAAATACAAAGCAAAAGTGGTATTGAATAAGGTGCAGGCTATGAATGCTTCATTATTCTATTATTTATTAATTAGTTTGTTATTTATTTATTATTTAATGTGTTTTTGGAAGTAAATATTTATGGTTATCTTGTGATATTTCAATGAACTCTGTGCTGTCTGTCTTATCTAAACCTGTGTTGTATGATGTCTTCTGCTCCTGTCTACTTCCAGAGTATTTGTTTACCATGGTCACATCCACAAACAAAAATTCTCCATGTTCTTTTCTCTATGAATATATTCTAGACAGCCACCCAATTCCTCATTCTTCATATTGGGACAAATGAAAGTGTACATGGCCTTGTTTGTCATCTCCCAGCTGATGCACAATTCCTCAGAGAATTGTGCATCAGTGGGCTGGGTAGGACTCCAGCAGCCTCTGGGCTCTGCTACAGGAAAGCAGATGGCCTAAGGAGCCCCTGATCCCAGACTCTTTCAAAAATCTTGATGCTTTTGGGAAAAAAGAGCAAACATTTTAAATGTTGGATGTAGCATTTGTTCATTCTCTGACATACTCTTCACTCATGTACATACATCAGATGCTTCATCACATATAGAATTTTGCAGAAGGAAAAGCCAAAAATGCCTCCTTTATTTGCCTTTTTTTCTTTCTTCTTTTTTTTTTTTTTCAATAACTCAGTTACATTAGTTTGAGTTTCATGTAAAACCATGCGATCTTGAGTCACTGTAGCATGGATAAATATGTTGCAGTTGCAGATAGAAGCACCCATCTATCAAAATAAGCCTGAATAATT